>JAIPRL010004132.1:0-40788 GCA_025469235.1 Pemphigus obesinymphae
GTTTGGTAATAATTATAATATTATATAGGTATTATTATTAATATAGGTACCAACCAAAGTTAATGTAAATTATATTATTATAATTGTATAGTATAATATAATTTATTATATTAAATTATACTAATATATTAATGGCCTTGGCCATAACACGAGTTGATAACATGGTTATAAAATACAGTGTATGTAATATGGGGAATTAAAATAAACATTTTTATTGGGTTGAAGTGGGTTTTTAAAAAAAAAACAGCTCATTAAAACCCATTTTTAGTGGGTTTAAATGGGGTTTTTTTAAAATAAAACCCATTAAAACCCACCCAAATAATTTTCTTAAAAAACCCGGGGTAATTTTGGGCTTTTTCGGGTTTTATGGAAAAAACCCAATTTAACCCAACCCAGTTGGGTTTTTTAAAAAAAAAACCGTGTTTTTTCCAACCCTGAGTGCTCAGCACCCAATCGTTTACGGATCGATCCGGATTGATAAATATGCTATAATCCGTTTAATTCGAATTACGATTTCATTCCAGATTACATGATAAATCGGAATTGGAGGATTTAATTTTCAATCCGAATTAACGGATCAAATTACGCATCCGGATTGACGGATAATATGTCGAATCCGAATTTGATATGTTTAAATTTAAAAGTTTCTCATATTTCATTAATTTTGAGTTTGTATGCTATCGAACTTAAAGGAAAACTCCCAAAAATTTTTATAAATCGGAAACAAATAAATGATAACAACAACTACAATCAAAATACAGGTTCAACATTTTAACGGTATTAAACTTCCCTATAAGTTGACTATTAATTGATGAATTAGATCCAAAATCCGAATTAAATTGACAATCCGGATTGACGGATGGAATCCGTAATCCGGATGAAACGAATTGAATCCAGAATCAAGATTCTAGGTATATTTTAATCCAGATTACGGATTGGTCAATGGAATTCTCAGCACTATATTACAGCCGGTGAAATGTAAGCCGCGATTGTCATGCTCCAGGTTACTTTTTTTCATCAAGGCTTTCATGATTGTTTTCTGCGTAAATAGCTTTCAAACGAATTTGATAATAATAAAAGAACGATCATTATTAACGTCATCTAAAATTGATTTTCTTGTTTGATTTACGAACTGTTCTACACTTCTACCATGTGCACTTATTTTTTTGTTTTAAATCAATGAATTATTGTTGTCTATAAATTATACTAATCTTGCTGATTTATATGGAAAATCATATAATCGCAATGTACTCGTATGAAGTAAAAGTAAGTAATATACTAATATATGATTGTATTTCCCTATTTAAATTTAAAATAATTATGTTTACATTTTCGTCACTTTTATTTGGTAAAAAAATCTAATATCAAGTTGTCTATTACCTTTCAATTTACATGGAAAAATTCTCGAAAGATTTTTTAATAACACTTAAATAATAATAATAAATTAATAATTGAAATCCAGACGCTAAAACACGCTACATGTTACAGACAACATTACAAACGCTAATAACACGAAAACAACAAATATATCGCACACACAAATACACCAGTCAACGGTTGAGGTTAATACTTCTTTTTCTGTGTGGAGGAATGTCAAAGAGATAATAACAATGAGTTCATAAAATGGTAAAATACAATGTAGGTATACGCATGTGAATATCGGCTGATTTTTAAAAATCCCACCACCTGTTCCTAATGGTTTCGACGGAGAACTTCTGATTACTAAAATATTTTCCATCTGGAACATTACAATCGCGACTCACTTTTCGCTGGCCGTACTATAGCAGCTAATAATAAGCATAATATATATTATGTTAGTTCCTGCACAACTTTAAAATTGAAGAAAACTATTAAAATTGAAGAGAAACTTCTATAATTCTACAATTAACACTGATGCAAAACCCAAAACCATCTCCCAGGGCCGTCCCAAAGAAATATTTAAGGGGAGGTGTCCTCCCCATCCCAAAAAAAAAAGCCATCAACATTTTCGGTAATTTTCCGATATACCTAATATTTATCAATTAAATATCTAAATGCCAACTAACATTAATTTACCGACGATTTACTTCCTTGGACAAAAAAAATAAGCCAAAAAAAAACCTCATAGACTTTTTCACTAGTTTGCCGATTAAACAACAGACTATAAATTTACCAACTAATGGCCGACTGGACCGAATATTACCAACTTATTTGCCTGCAGTATATAGTATTTCACCCCCCCCCCTGAGATAACCCAGCCAGCACTCACACAGTGTAATATGACTGTTCATAATTTTCTGACATTATACAACTATAAATTTAATCACATTATATATCAGACGAATATTGTGTTGTCAGAGATGCAATCTTCGTTCGAACGAAAAAAAAATTGCAACCCTTCCATAGTGCTATCTCCAAAATCATGCCCTTGACCAGGGCTTGCGAAATCTGGCTCCAGCACTGCATATAAAAACTAACTATACCTTATATTTATACGCATTTAGGAACTTGCCATTCCATCGCAGTATAATGAAAACGTTATTTTAATATTTCTATAAACATAACTATATTATTTATTGTAGATATCGCGTGCGATGTACAAAAACAAATTAATGTTCATTATCATTATTGAAAAGTTCTGTTTATTAGTAATAAAAATCGCGATTATACTTACGACGAGAAATTCGATGGCCGGGTTTGTGTAGAATATACGATTAATATATTTTCTTAAAGCTAAATGGGTTAATGATAAGGAAAGGTAAATTGTTCAGCCCATTCATGACACGAAGTACCATTATATTTTATAACGCCTTCTGAGTAAATCGATTGCCGATTAATATAGAAGTTACCAGATTACGATTAAAAGTCAATTATACCCACTATTTCGATGTTTTCGTTTCCCCACAAAGAAGAATTTATTATAGAAAACTGAAAATCGAGATAATACCAATACCATGGTTGAAATACACCAGGTTATTGCAGATATATCTCCACTCAGACGTGTTTTCACATATAGGGAATAAAATGGCAGCGTGAGGGGCATCGTATATGTTAACATAGAGCAAAATGATAAAATTATAATAAATGTGTGTTTATATTTGATAATATTTGGACTATTTGCAATAACCTAGTACCTATATTTCAACCATGACCAATAATAACATATTCCATGACAATAATAATTAATTTGTAAACTATATAGAATCCAAAAATGGCCAAAATTTCGAAAATATTGAATGATATTTTTCTTGAAATAATAACTTGAAGTATTATCGAATAAACATTATACTGCAGAAAATTGTATTAAAACATAGGAAAGTCTACAAGACAGGTAATCCAGGTATATGGATGTATAACTACTAATATATATCTAAATAATACCTAAATTTAAGTAATTATTTTAAATTTGAGGAAATTTTCAATTTTATAAAAACTAAAAGTAGACATTTAAAGAGATTAATAAAAAAATAAAAATAATGCATATAAAATGTACCTATAACAAAAATATTTTGTTGACTGCTATGCTTATCATTTATTAATAAATCTTACATTAACAGATTCAATACCCGAGAAAAAATGAAACTTGTATAAAACGAAACAAAATTTCGATTCCCAAATTTACAAAAATTACTAAATTATTTATAGTTTTTAAATCCTATTCATGACAAAATGTATCTGCGAGACTTTTAGTGAGAACATTTTCACTTTAGGATGCCTTTTGAAACTCAGAAAAAATGTTAGGTAATCGTGTCTTGTTGATATTGGACTATAAAAAAGATTACCGGTATTTATAGTTTTGATTTGCACTCTCCGTCAAATTTTAATTATTTAATCTAAGATGCATACAAACATAAATAGTGATTACTTATTAGGTACTACGTACAGCCTCTGAATAAGTTAACTAAACAAACAATAACTAAACATTGTAAAATGAATTGAATTTTATAATGTTTAGTTATTTTTAGCTGAACGTTATAATAACGAATGATTAACTAGTCTTTTGCATGTAACCTACGAATTAAAATCTGAACAAATATGCGCCTACTTCGAAAATATCAAATTTTTATATTTTTCAGTGCGTCAGTTAAAATCATGAAAATCTATACAACTCGGCCATCGAATACGATATAAAAATAAACAATCAGAGCAAAAAATAACAACTAATAATATTGAGTATATCAGTGCCTATTGAGTGTATATTATGTTATAGGGTACTTTTTGCACATAATATAACGTTATTATTATTATACGAAAATGTAAACTCAAATAAAACATATTTCGTAATTGACCATTTAACTACCATGCCGAATCCTGGCGAATAATGTACAATATTATAATATATTCGATGTGTGCAACTTTTCGCCGTCCAAATGCTCGTTTTTGGTGGCAAATTCTATGGCATCATTAGACTATAAGTATATACTCGTGTTTACGTTTATGTATATGTATTTTTTTCTTTGGTTTATTGTATACACTGTCTTGAAATGCAATATCGTTCGACAGAATGCTAAACATCAATGACTGGAAAGTCATAAATGTAAATTAAAGTCGAGATTCTAATAAACGTTTATACATATTTACATAGAATGTGTATTGACGTGCATTGCAAAACACAAATGTCTTTAATGTCTCTTTATAAATCTATATTTACGGTTATGGCCCTGGTGGCCATGTTCAGTGACGTTTTCAATCGTGATTTTCAATTTTCGAACCTAAAATGGTCGTCGGAGACATTTGTCGCGACGGTAACACTTTAAATAACAAATATTGGTTTTAACGAACCTATATTATAGTAGATACGTGAATTTAAATCGTTATGAAAAGAAAGGGAAATTAAAAATATTTAATTGTTTTCCATAAATTGCATTTGATTATAATAATAATCGTACAAATATTATTATATAACGACTGACAGTAATTTTAACGTTATATAATTATCGCTCAATGTAAAATTTTGTATAAATGCAAATTTTGTCGAACTTTAACCTTTTCCCACAAAAGAATAAAATAATAAATTTAAATTATCATGGCCAATTTAGATTGCCAAATGATAAAAAAAACTAGTTTTTTATTACGAGCAAATGACAGTTTAATATGCAAATTGTTTTTTAGTATTTTAGTTATATTTCATAATTATCTACTAAAACATACAAGAATAATGTTGAGGTGCCTCTAAAATTATTAAACGTTGGAAAATTTTCGAATTACCACTAAAAATACTAATGTTAAAACTCAACATAGGTTCGAAAATTTTTTTAACTATACAGACGCTTCAAATAATTTAAAGTACATACAGTTTAAATTTGAAAACTCGACAACAATTTTAAGATCAAAAAATGATTGTGTCACTTGTTTTCTCTACATCATTTATACCGAACGATATTTTACCAACTCGCCTTGGGCTAAAACCTAAATTGAAGTACGATAATACAGTACATGTCCCTGAAACTGAAATTCTACAAAACTGTGTAAAACATCAAATGCACTATTCGAGTACGCTGTTAAGCGTACATTTAGCAATTACGAAACATACAATGAGCTCGTTACTATATATAAAACGAATATATGAACAAAAATAAAATAAAATTCACATGAAAAAGTATTATAATATTTCATCCCGGACCATGTAATATGTTCGCATAATTTGGTGTAAATAAATTCAGTCCAAAGTTCAAATATATATTTACAACTCGTGAGCTAGTGCATCTCTCTTGTATTTTTGTTCCCAAATTAAGTAATCATCAACCAGTGATGTCCAAATTACTTCTTTTTTTTTTTTTTTTTTTTTTTAACTATTTTTATATATAATATGTTAATTATTTAAAAATCAATAATAAATAATTTCGATTAAAAAGTAATTTTTAATTTTGGTAGGAAAAAAAATTTATTTAGTTAAATTAAAATGTCGGTTAAAAAATCATTAACTATAAAAGTTTATATTGTTATTTCATTATCAAAGAAACATTTTTTTTGTCAAATTTCAATAATTAGATTTTTTCAAAATATTGATATAATATCTGTAGTAGATACAGTGAACTATATATATATATATATATTTGTTATAAATAGGTATATATGTACAATGTACATGGATGTGTACATGCTGACGTGTATACTAATAAACCTAGAAATGTCATCACACTATTCAAAATTATAAATTGTCTATGTTGCATTTTTTCTAATTATTACTGATAATCTGATAATAAAAATATTATAGTATTATGTTCAGTCTCGCTCACGAAGAGGTCCTGACAAGAGGCCTCCGAAAAGGCGAGATATAATATTTATGTTTTATATTGATATGATTTGCGATTGTATTAAGGTTTGTTTTATTAATTTGTATTGCTGTATACGTCAAAACCTATATCGACGTATACGACATATCTTATATGAAGTACATAGATGATAATAATGATAATTCATAATAAATTAGATCAATTTCTAAAATATTATTATCACAATCCAACAATATAAGAAGAAAACGACATTTTAAAAATATCCAAAAAATATATAAATTTATAAAAAAAAGAACCTTCTTCAAAAATGTTATATATAAAAAAATCGTTCGGTTTAATAGTTGGGTATATTGTTGTAAAAAGTAATTCTTTAAGTTATTATTAGTTAGTAGATTTTAAAAGAAAAATTTTTTTTTTTAAATGTACATATAACTTGATTTTTACCTCTTATTCTCTATACATCCCAGCTTTATTGTTTGTACAACATATTTGAATTATCCTATATATACACTGTGGATCAGTGGGCAATTTTTAGATTAAAATTTTTACCAGCATACATGTGTATGGACTGTGAATTTTGAAAAATGTATATAAAATGTGGCACATAGAGTTTTTCCCATAATTACGTAAAAAATACGGTGATTTCATTTTGTTCAGAGTTGATGAGAAGAATTTACAAAATCCAAGTTTAGCAAAAAATCATTAAAAAAACAAACGTTATACGAGCTTGCAGTAAGTATAGGTATTCACGGTTAATGTTTATGTGTAAACATCTAAATGGAGATATTATATCAATGTACCAATATTTAATAAGCATATAAATTGACACATATATAGGTAAACACTGGATATTTATTATTTTATACTCCATAATAATCTCGTATTTCACGTGATAGTTTTATTATCTGACGGTATATTACACGAGTATAATATATCCATTGAAAATTTCACAAAATATAATATAACTATATAGATATACGTAAGAACCTACTTTTTTCGTTCGGCAAATTTTTCAAAATTTTTTAAAATATACATCCAATCGCACACCAATATTTTTCCTAAGTAGTCGACGATCCGAACGGGAAATTAATTTTACGAAACGTCCGATGTTTAGCTTTTATAATAATTATATATATATATTGTTTTTTTATGAAAATAATATTATAACGAGGAAGTACCGTAAAACGAAAACTTATAAAAGTTTCCGAGTAAAATTGTGAATTGTGTACATTTTGTAAGGATATTATATCCGTATATATTGCTTATATACCTACTCGACCGAGCGTAATATTTAGAATGTTATTCTTCCACGGAATTTGGCATCCTTTTATCTCGGCTGAGTACGGGTAATATTATTTAGATACAGCTATATATAGGTACCTACACCGCTGACGAATGCCAATTCGCGACAGCAGTATCTATTTTTTTATTTTATTTTTTTTTCCCAGTTTATGTAAAAACGCTCGCAGATATATATATATATATATATCTCAGGGTCTCCGTCAAATTTGCAGTTTCAACTATTGTTTTACGTTGAAAATTCGGAGAGCGATATAAGTGGATGCTGCACACCCATTCAAGCGGTACCCACTAAAATATACGTTCACGCTCTATAACTACAACTTCTTTCTTATAGCAATCGCATAGTCAAAATGTATACGAAATATGAAAGACGAGAATATACGTATAATATGCCGTACCTAGTAAGTTTTTTCAATAAAGTTTTTTTTTTATTTTAATATTTTAAAATTTCACGATTCTCGAACACGGATTTTAGGCTTTCAAAAAACCATATTGGAAATAATCCGCGTACGAGCACAGTAAATATTCTCGTCTTTCGTATTTTGTATAAACGTTGACTGCGATTACACAGAGAAAAGTTGTAGTTATATATATATATATATATATAGAGCCTGAATGTGATTTTTAACAATTATCGTGATAACACAACAATAAAAATGTATACTGACACGTGACTATTTTTAAATTACTTTTAAAATACAATTAAATACTTTCAAATTGTTGAATTTTCATAAAAATTACCTATACACAACCCCTTTCAAAATCGGGTGTGTAGCGTCCTCTTAACGTTATCGCTATCTTGCGTACCCTCCGTAAACACGTATAAATACAAAAATACTGTAACATAACATTACATAACGCATTTTCGAATTTGCACAGAATTACAAAATAGGTACCTCCCCTCCCGAATTTTAGGTAGCTATGGATGTTTACACGTTGAAAGTTTAGAAAACAGTATATAATTTAACCTCGAATATTTCGATGACTGTTTCGTTGAAGATTATATTATAATATTACGACTATAAACAGCCTGCAGGTAATAATAGTACATATTGTTCATAGATTACGTATTAAAAACATTTATAGTATATAATCATAGATAAATTAACTGTGGATAAGACATGAGACCATCCTAAGCATTTCTAAACGCTTACATTATAAGCTCACAAAAAAATTATGCCCCCCGCCATTTTTTTTTTCTTTTTGTCATTTTTACACTATGTACTTACTACCTATATTATATATGTTTTAGTATATGTACATTATAACGAACTATTTTAAATCTCTGATTTCTCCATTTGATTGACATTATTAAGATGTATAGATAGTTTGTAAAACATTTTTGAATAATTTCAACCTATTTTTTATGCACCAAATATTTATATGTGTACAATTATTCAATATAACCGGAAACTCTAGGATATCTATTCATAAAAATATAGGAATAGTTAATTAGATAATAAATTGTAGTTCCTGTTAAATTTATTGAAAAATAACAAATGAGCAATCTATATCATGAATTTTTTTTTACAATAAAAAATCTTTTGTAGAATATTAATACATTACAAATAAGAATAGGTACCGCAACGACAGAAGGTATGTGAATTTATCATGACATCATTTTATCAAATTATATCATTATTTTGGTTCAACTAATTTGTTTTTTTTATTATTATTATTATTTATTTATTGGTTCAACTACAGCACATGCAGTCAGATGAATTAATATAATATTACTTAAAACTTTTAAAAGCCCACATTGTTTTTATATCCTCTCCGAAGTGAAAAACATTTAAAAACTTACTTTTTTTGAAAAAAAAAAATGATTTACAAATATCACCTTGTCCTCGGGTAATAATATATATTTGGGATTTCAAAACTTTTATATGATATTATGTGAAGCCTACCGAATGAATGAGCCGAATTTCCAGTCGGTAAGTCCAATATAATGACGAATCAAGAATTTTTGAGTCAGGTCAGTAAATTAGATATGTCTATGATTTCCGTGTTTTTGTTTTCGTTTATGAGTAGTTCTCAAAGCATATTCTTAATACTTTTTTTCTTCCTGTTATATCTCGTTATAGGTTCTGACTCAACATATATTTTTATTAATCACAACTCACAGAGAATTTGTCACAATGCTTTCAATACCTGATCGAGAAAAACAATTTCTTGTATTTATGGATTGAATACTTTGGGACTAACTATAGATTATTGGAAAATATAATATTTTTGCCCAATATATCCATAAAAATAAGTGTTAATCGTTTTTTTTTTTTTGCATTACTTTGTCATTATTTTTCATATGAGCGTATTATATTCAGCAAAGACTTCAATGTCTAAAATATTATTTAAAAAAAAAAAAATACAAACGGCCATCTATTTTTATTTATTTTTTTTTTATCTATATATTGTGTGTAGGACTGAGTTTAAGTGGAGAGGAAGTAAAAGGGACAAGGGCTCCCACTTGGCTTTAGCCTTATGCTTATACCTACGAGCATCTAAATTATTTCAGTATGAAAATAAATTGTTTAGTAAAAGGATTTTTTTTCTAAATTCACCTCTTCCCTGGCAAAGTGATAAAATCGCCCCTGGTTATGTGCCATTCAATAAATTTTACTATAACATAAAATATAATCAATTAAGATAAGTCAAAAACACACAAATACATAAGAGATAGGACACTGATTTCCTAACGTGAAAACGTACACAAATAAATATGTGTATCCGAATATCAATTGGTTATTGATGTTGCAAGAAATGTTCGGTTATTTACAAAAGGGTTAATAGGTAAAATTATGTTGTTGTTATTAAATCAATGATATCAATTGTCAGATAACGGTGATACATCAAGATGGTTACCTAATGTGTACTACTGGTAATATTGGTATCGATGGGATATTACCAAAATGTCGATAACGCTACCCCGCGGGTATTCAATGTTCTATTCATATTCTATTGTCTACGTGTATACCTACGTATATATATAATAGTAGTAGATCCTGGTACTCGAACTATCACGTCAGTTTTTCAACAAGGATTGGATATTCATCATAATGTTATAATTATTGTTCGATTTTCAAATAGGACTCGCACCAAAATGATTGGAATTGGACTAATTATTTACCGTACCCAACGACAATATCAATATCTAAATTATTAGAAATCGATAGTAATCGTATTGTACAAACAAATTATGTCACACCGACATATTATTGCATACTATTTTTGAATGACAAACCGACGGTGGATATAGGCACTTACGTAGGTACAAAACAGATACATCTGCGCGTGTTCATATAATATTATTATTGTCCGCAAACATTAAAATGATAACAATCATTATTCATTATTATTGTGTGTCTTCGACCACCTGCTGTTATTATTTCGCCCACGCACTGGTTTTTTTATTTATTTATTTATTTTTTTTTTATTTATGATTTACGGGTCATATATGTGCAACGTTATTGGGTCGGTTTTGATAATTTTATACGTTGACGCAAGGTTCTTCCGTCAATTCGGTACACTTTTCGTAATCGGCACGACGACATTTAGGCCAAACGAACTGTATCTTTGAGCCTAAGGTGAACGATTTTCGAGGACGAAAATAGATATATGGAAAAATAAACAATAATTCCATTGCTCTTTATTTGCACACGTATAGTAGTAACGACGATTTGTTTCAATGCAGCACATTATAAAAACTACTAAAAAAAAAAAAACTCATTATGAATACAGTAGACGTATATAATATAATATAATATTATAATACACAGCTAGAGAGTCCTACTTGTATTATAGTGGCAAAAAATATAGATTAAGAAAAAAAAAATCGTCGGAAATCTTTCACCGATTCATTTCGATTAAAAGCCTTTATTGAACGCTGACCCAATATATGTTTGTGTTACGTGTATAATATGTAATATGTAAAATTTGTATACAAAAACGCGTTACTCTTTATTCGGCTGCTGTTGTTATTATTATTATTATTTTATTCTAAATTTCGTCAGATTACAATGTATATTGATGAACCACGATTATTCAGTTTCCAATATGTATTCATTGTACCACGACTGACTGGGAGCGATATTCTTCGAACGTCGAAATCGCTTTAATACATTTCCTATCGAAAATTATACACCCGTCAAATTGCACGTCAAATGACTGTGATTTATGACATTATAAATGAAATACATAATTTTGATTTTAACTGGAAGATGAATCATTTTCCATTTAACCAGTACATTTATTTATATTTTAATAATATTATAATTTCCTGGCTGCATTTCTTTTAGAAATTGTTGACTTATTTAGGGATAATTATTATCTATATATTATAATACCTTATAATCAAAACCGATAAAATTAATATTTTATTGTAAATAAAACGGTTAATGAAATATTTAAAAATATGTCGATAAAAATTCAACTTGCTAAGATTACAAAGTTTAAAATAAATGTCAAATCGAGGTGTGTGTCAGGAGCCACATAAACGTGATTCTATTATAATGGAATGGAATGCGCTGTATAATTTAAAATAAAGTTTATTTATTCCTTGTAGTGTTTATTTTTTATTTAATTTTAATGCTTACATATTACATCCATTAGGTTATTTTAAAATAAATATTCTTTGAGCTACTGTACTACAATTGTAATAATCAATAACTATAATCGTATTCTAGTTGTTTCAACAATAAAAGTAAACAGTAATAACTAATATTTCTTATTCTTCTTATATTTAGTGTCAACTATACGTAGTGTGTATATCTTGAATATATTTGATAAATATTTAATAATTTATAACTTTTTAATATAAAAAGTTAAAAAAAAAATACCAAAGTCGTGGGCATGTCTACAATACATTTGAAAAATTTCATCAAAATTTGACAAATAGGTATAATTATTAAAATATAATTAAAATCAATAAAAAAAACTAAATGCGTATTTTAATGGAAGTTTTGCCAATTTTTTTTTTTTTTTTTTTTTCTAGAGATTATTTAGCTATTTAAATTTAACTGACTCCGATCAAAATTCATAAGATCCCTTCATAAATTGTATCCAGTGGTGACTTTAAGGGGGACCAGAAATCCATGCTCCCTCAAATTCCTAAAAAAATTTATAATATTTTGTATTAACAACCTCTTTTTTTTATTGCTTATTTACGCGAGACAACACATACGCTAAACTGTAAATCATAAATTATTTCTTCGGGATAATTCTGTTACCTAGTAATCTATGGTATCTAATAACCTAATAACCAAAAAAAGGTCATCATCTAAATTTTGGCGCTCCCCCCCCCCACCCAAAAAAATAAATAAATAAATAAATAAAAAATAAATAAAATGCTAGAACCGCTACTGAGTGTATCCATACATAAAAAATAAAACATCAGTTCCTTCCTTTAGAATCTTAAAATGTAATAGTAATTATATTTTAACACATTGTGTATAATAGAAAATTGTAGAAATTTTTTGTAATTTACAATAACTATTATATTTAAACGCTGAATGTAAATCATATATAATATATTATAATGTATTATTATAAATGAACAGTATTGAAAAGATCCAATGTGATTGATTATTATTAACCACTTAATGCAACGTAGGTAATAATAAACTAACGATGAAAATACGAATCGAAGGGAAGTTGTGATATTGATTTGTAATAATAACACAAAGAACTTTTTAACTCGCTCGTGTTCCATGCGATTAGACGTCCCCGGTGACCCCATATAATATAAATCTCGAGACTTGTTTTAACAAGTTTGCGGGAAACTTATAGAAGACAAGACAGATCTCTGTTACTAACTTTCTACGACATATTAAACTTTAACGTTAAAACGTCACAATAACCTTAACCGGGAACAATACACCAAGTAAGTACTATCATTTATTATTATTTTATTTTCATTTGGATACTTTTTTAGTTAATAGGTACTACTATAGAAAATTGTATAGTTTTTTTGTTTGACTTGTAAGGTATTTACTCAATTAGTGAATTCCAGTCTTATATACTGGTGGTATATAAATAAAAAATTTATTGTTTTGCACGTGAACTCCCAACAATGGTTGATAATTTGTCAAAAACCATAAGAAAAAGTTTCGTGAAAAAACATTTTTTTCAGCAGAATAATGATCCACTAAGTTTATAGCTGTTAACCAAGAAATTATTAAAACTGTTTTCGTAATACTCGTAGGCATTTAACCAGTTGCTAAATTTATAACATTTTCAAATTTTGAAAAAAAAAATATATAATTTGGTCATATTTAGAAGTTACGATATATATGACCGGTACTCGCAAAACTGAACATTTTTAAATCTCGACAATATTTTAAGGTTATCGTGAATATTATGAAATATGAATTTTTCTATTTCTATACATTATATCATAAATGAAAATCTGTACTGCATATAGGTTAGGTACTTGAAACAATCACAATAACAAATTACCTACCTAGCCAAAATGATATAGGTATAAACGATATAATACAAATATAAAATGTATAACTTGTAATTTTACAAGTGAAAATTCATAAGTACCCAAGTGTACAGTGTAAATATTAAATATGTAGTGCTATAGTGACTTAATATTTGATAATGTGTCCATTTACAGTAGTATAACTACTTTTTAGGTACCCAATCATTAAATTGTGATTGGACTTTTATTCCTTTGACCTAAATGACGTTTAACAATCGTTATACATAAGTGAGGCCATGAAAATTTTGGAACTTGTATGTAAGTAGATATACCTATAATAATAATTATGACATAAATAACAAAACCCATAAACGAATCGATTATTTAAGTTACATATAATTTTTCAAACTTTAAATTATATAATTGAGTTTTTATTATCTTGACCAATGACTTTGAATTGGCAGAAAACATGTTAATTTATTTTATTATGAAATAAATACATAATTGTATGTACATTCGAAACACAAACTTTATTATTACATTTATATACATAGCTATTGTTAAAATTAAGCGCATTATAAACAAATAATCATAAAATCATCATGACCCAAATATGAGCATATAGATTGCAATCTTGAAGAAATAATTATGTATGTTTATTGTTATACTTTGTCGTGTTATAATGTAATAATAAAACGAAAAAATGCATACATTCGCATTTGAAACTTTATAATTAATTTTAATTGTAAAAATGTAAAACCATATTGATACTTTTTTCATGCTCCGTGGAAACCTTTATAAACAAGTATAGGTACAAGCAGCATATACTTATACGATTTCGCACATTAATTAATTTCAAAGAGATGTTATTCATGACGAAACTTTATTCGAATTATGTAGGTTAAATTCTATATATACAAGTATATACTGTATAACGAGTATAACCTAAACTAAAACTTGTAATCTCGATTTAAAAATGCCTACAAGCTTAACATAAAATTAGTTCAACGTGTTTCAACTATAATGGTTTGCTTTTTGAAAATCGTTTAATCAAAGATTTTCAAAAATACTGTTTTACATACCTATCTATACGTATATTATTTTACTAAGATTTTGTAAAATGAGAAAATGTCGATAAAGGCATATTATATTATTCTAGACTTGGATGCAATTAATTTCAATAGTATTTAAAAATCCGTGTATAACTTGTGTACGAGTGGCTGTTATAATCTATGATAATCTATATTTGAAAAAATTTAACATTTTTAAGCTTATATGCATTTTTAGACTGCTAAATAATAATATTAACTTATACAATTTCAACACGTATTATAAAATTCAATATTAAATCTTTTGAAAAACATTTAGAGTAGAGTAGTATGAGGGCTAGGTGTTAGGATGATGGATATTATTTAAAATAAAATATATATTTAAATTATAAATATGATGGTAGCATCAACATTCCTTCACCAAATGATCGACTTCTACCATTAATTATTAATAAATCCAGTCGTATATAAATGTATTCAACTAATAAAAAGAAACAAATCTATTTTACGCCCGATGCGATTTTAAAATATTTTTTGGCCACCCTTAGTTTTAGAGTTAAGACAAATTTTCCGAAATTGCAATAAAAATTTTTATATCAAAAATATATTTTTTGTTAAATTATGTATTTCAAAACATTTAAAATAATGTTTTAAATAAAAATCAATTATCATACATAATACATACATACAAAATCAATGTTTTACATTTTCTTTTCAGTCCAGTCTTATTTAGTTTATTATTTCAATACTATTTTACATAGAGTAAATTTGAATTATTATTTATAATTTTAGAAGTTACAGTTCATTTTAATTTAAAAATTCATGGATTTTACAGGCAAAGTAAATACGTTTTGGTCATACTTTATATTTGTATTAGTATAATTAAATTAATTAAATCAATTATAAATTAATGTAATTCAAAAATTACATAAATTTAAAAAAATTTGTATTTGTTTTAATAAACACATAATTATGTACAAAATATGTTGTTTTACCGAGTATGTGCAATCCATAAATTAATTAAAATCAATCGTAACTTCAAAAATAGGTAAAATATCCAAATTTACCCTATGTAAAATAATTTTTAAATAATAAAACAAATTAAAGTGCACTGAAAAAAAAATCAAAACATTGATTTTAAACGAATTTTGGGCATCACGATTTTTATTCAGAAAATAGGCACTTTTCCGGGTTTTGGGGCTGTAACAATAAAAGATAATTCATTTCTGTTTAAATTATTTTTTCAAATGCTTAAAAGTACGTAATTTAAGAAAAACATTTTTAATAAAAAAAAGGAAACGTTTTTCGAAAAATATACGATTTTTAAGTTTTTTATCTATTAACTTTAAAACTTAAAACTAAGGGTATCTGGAAAATAAAAAATATACCATCATTTTAGATATCAAAACATAATTATTTGAAAAAAAACTTCTAAAACAAAATGGAGCGTAAACTAGATTTATGCTAATAAAAATATATATAGGTATTCGGTAGTTTTTATAATATAATATAAACACATTACAATCTGTAATATGTAAATTATGATATTTTACCAGAATTATATATTGTTGTGTGTGAAATGGTCACTGTATTAGGGCCAAAGTTATTTTAAATGGCTGATAGGGTAAAATGTTAGGGGGGGGGGGTAAACTAATACACAATTTAAACCACAATCTGCATAATGATTTTTTTTAAGTTTTATTTTTTTTTTGTATATTTTTACTATAATATTTATTTCATCAAATAAATTAAATTTATTATATGTATTATAATTTGAAATAACAGGGAAAAGTTCCATACAGATATTATATTTTGTTAGTTAATTCTTTAAATTGTAGGTACTTATTTTGTGATTTGTATATAGAATATATTCGAAAATTACCTAATTAATTTACCAGAGATAGTGTTCAAAAATATGAAATTGTAATATATAATTTTAACATTGGATTTTAAAATGTTTTAATCGGAATGCATTACGCGTATCAGTTTATGCCATTTACAGTAACACCGGTCAGGGCGATGTGTTAATGTTGTTGTTTTTTTTTTTTTTTTTATATATATAAATATTTCATTAACTCAAAATACTTAATTGTATTATTATTTTAGATAATTTAATTAGTTGCATGTTTATCTATTTTACCAAAAATAAAAAAAAAAATAAAATATAATTTATCTACATTGGTAAAGAGTAAGACAATCTCAGAGTTCGCCCCATTATGTTCCCCTGCTGGAATTGTGTTTTGAACACTGCATGAGTCTGGGCCCAATACGTGTTTGTATCATTTTTACGAAATTATTATCGTTCGCGGGCATAAGTCTAATGACTAAATCATATGGACAACGCCTCAGGACACACAACAAAAGGCGTTATTGTGTGAAAAATCTTCCAACATCGCCCCACAAATATATTAATTATTAATTTATCCTGTTATCACGTTTTTAATTAAAATATACGTTTCCAGGGTGGCCACAAAAATCAATGATTGAAATAAACGGTAATGCGTGATTTTTTATTTTTTTTTTTTTTACTTCCACAATTCCTATACATACTTTTTTATTGTTTATCATAATATTATACTATTGTCCAAGTGTTTCAATGGGAAGTACAGTCCATTTTATACAGTTAACCGATCGATATTGTAGTTCACGTTGGACCCGATTGACGTAATGATAATACGACGAATTAAAATAATAATCAAATTCAATTCGAATATTCGAATGAATTGAAAACAATGACTGTTAAAGTCACAGAATGTCGTCGTCGTCGTCGTCGTCGCGGCACACATGCAACGACGACTGGGCGGACAATGACAAATCGTACGCGACATTGAGGTGAGGTGATATTATGATAATATAATATCGTCGTTTTAAGCGAAACTGTATCGCCACAGCGATTGCCACAGCATATATATATATATATATAGAATGTGATTCGGTTAAATAATACGCGTATATATACTGAATAGGTACGGCAACAATAATAATACAACGACGACGATTGTCAAAATACAGAAAGAAAAACGAAATAATATACGTAATAATATTATAATACAGACAAACAAAATATTGAAAATACGTTCCATACAAGTAAATACAAAAGAAAACGGTATTTTCGTGCACATCTGACCGTTAAAAGTTTTAAAACCATTTAAAGGTGTTAAATACTTGACTCTAGCGGGCGGGAAAATTAAAAATGTTTTAAAAACTAACTATTAGTACATAAACGATTATATTTTAATAAATATTTTATGAAACTTTCATAAAAAAAAGTGTAAAATAATTGGTCATTCTTATAATACGAGTATAGTGATGAGCAAAGCAAGACTAAAAACCATATTATGACAGTTTCGTTGTTGATATCGACTCAATCTTAATATTACTTACCAGTCTTGTTTATAGCAACATTTTTTTTTACATTTTGTCCGTGAAACATATTTTAATGTTTTTTAATCCATAATTATTGGCTAATTATGAATTTGTGTAAAGAAATACTCGCAAGACCAAGACAATACAGAGATTGAGTCAATAAGACCGAGAGCAACAGTGGCGTATATCAACGGGAGAGTATGGGTGTTTACCCCCCCCCTCCAATTGTCTTCTTTCATACGTTTTAACCTAATAAATATATTATAATTTATATTATTTTATTTTTACATTTGTTTGTATATATATATATACCACTGAACCTGGTCCTTGAATGGTCCAATAAGAGAATGAGCATTGAGCATTAAACTAAACAAAAAATGTAAAAACTTATAGTTTAATTTATATTTACAAACCCCCCATTGCATAATCCTGGCCACGCCACTGACTAGCAATATCAAGATAAGCCGGCGACAGTCATTCTACCGGAGAGTCTCTGAAAAAATACGTTTTATGAGTAACCATTACAACTGTGTTTTGATTCGTTTTTATAATGACAAAAAACAATCGCCGTGATCGAAATATAAATTAAGAATAAATTTGTTTGCAAAGCAAACGCTGAGTTTTTCGATGAAAACGCGTCTCGATTCTTTACGGAAGATGATAATAAAAAAAAAAAAAAAAATCCTCAGTCCGAGGATATTGAAAATGCAATTTTGCGAAAAGCGCATTTAAATAGTTTGATAAAATCTCAAATAAATAAAAGAAATAAACGACAAACAACGTCACGGTGACTGACAAAGGACCAATAGACACTATAATACATTGAACATGTTGTACCTATACTATTATAATATAAATATATATATATGTATTGTATACATTATATAGACTTTTATTTAATTTACTCGAAATTTCCGGTGATATTCTCTACGCACCTATTGTACTAAAATTCCAAATATCGATTTATTTTCACTATTATTAGTTTTTTAATCTATTGACACCTGCAAACTCGTGTGTCCTTTAAGTCGCGTATATGTTCGCGTGTACAATGTTATATGGAAATACGTGATAGCGATTTCGAGAAAATTGAAAAATGACTGGGACTGGGACAGGTAGCACAGCACACCATTAAGCTATATATTATATATATATATATACACACAGACACATAATATAGATAGGACGTCCGTTAAACGCCGCACAACGATCCACCGCGCGCGCGCGTAAATGACGGATGAGGTCGAAACTTTCGGGCTCGGACTTGCGCGCGTGCTCACGTCTAACGGAATAATTTAGACTGATGATCGTGGAATAATTAAAAATACAAAATAAACCGTTGGTTCTTCATCACTGTCAGTTTTCCCCTCGTGGCAGTTTTTTTTTTTTTTATTTTTTTTTTTTTTTTTTGCTCGCCCCTCGTGTGCCTGCGTTGTATATATATATATATATATATAGAGAGAGAGACTTTATGTGTGTGTGTGTGTTTTTTTTTAAATTTTTATAGGAAAGCCTACCTTGCGTCTGCATAAAACGATAAAATAATAATAATAATAATAATAATAACAACACACACATAATAATGATATAGTTTTAAAAAAATACACCCCTGCTTGTACGTGTGCCGAAAGTTATTAAACATTCACGGACCGAGTGCGGGGGCGATTCTGACGTAACGGATAAACCTGCACCGGACGCCCTCTCCACTACGCGCGGTTACCGCCGTCGTGGAGGTGGAGGAGGTGGGAAGGGTCACGCGCATCCGGGTCAATTATCGTCCGGCGACCGAACGAAATTCATTAATTTAAGGTATCCGTTAACAACCGAAAACGAAAAAAAATAAAATAAAATAAAATAAAAAAATACTACCGAACGAAACGAACCAACGCTGAAGTATAATAATATTATAATCCAGTCCGATTAAAATTCGCGCGTACCATATTAGCCGCCGGCTAGGAGTTTCGTCATGGAATTTTCGGGTCAAAAAAAAAAAGAATTTTAAAATTACTGCCCCGAACGCAAGCACGATGATTGCACGGGTGCTCGTCTTTGGCGGTAAAATAAAAAAAAAATAAAAAATATGTAAAAATCGATTGTCCGCGACGGCGTAACATGTGTACGACGTACAACGTACGATATCTCGAGGTGGCGTACGAGATAAAAATCGGCTCGTGGGCGCGCGTGGGCGACGGCGGAGACGGTCTGTCGTCGCGGGCCGCGCGAAACGTGAGAACGGGATAGATGATTCGGCAACACTGATTTAGTGTGCCCGTAATCGCCGTGTTTTCAGTTCCGATAATATTGTCACGATCGCAATAATAATATTTCACCACGACACCTGAACGATATTATATATCTTTCGATATAGCCTAATAATGTTGCACATAATAAAAACACGCTATATGCGTATAACCTACCTAATACGAGCCAGGACGGGCATAAACTATAGTTGAAAAGTTAATTTATTGTTCAAATTTCAACCAAACCAGTTAATTTGATACGCTGTAAACGTATAGAATAATTAACTAACTAGGCGTCTAATCATAGAAGTATGCAAGCGGGTAAATAACTATACAATATACCTAGTCCATTTTGGTAGGTATGCCTAGTTTCAAATGTCAGTTTTTAGGTACCTGCGAAATGAAATTTTCCTTTAAATTTCATTTTTAAAAAATATACCGAAAACTCATTATCTATATTACATCGGTTTAGATTCAATTAATTCTTATTGCGTTATTATCAATGGAATAATTAATTTTTTGATTGACTTATATCTGGTTTTGACTTTTAACTGTATAACCAATTAACTATTTATTTAATTGATTAACTCCAATTTATACATACCTATTTTTAAAAAAAATTCTAATTAACCTAACTTTAGCCAATTAACATTGTGTCCATCCTTGCCAATAAGCGTACATTATAATATTCAGTGTTGGTCTGGCATAATATGGAAAAAGTCCGAAAACAAACCTATAATTTTACTCAAATGAATCGCTGCATTTTCAGTTTTTTATGTGAATTGAAGGAAAATATTTATTAGAAATAATATTCAAAGACATAATTTAGGTACATAATATAGTATAGATAGGTAGGTACATATATATGACCGTGACCTTTATTTTGGGACGCAGTTTATCTACAGCAATCTTAAATCTGACTAAATTTTCACCAAAGCCAGAGGCTCCAAAATTGTTCTCATTTTAAATTTGATCTCGAATATTATAATATTCGTAACTCGTATAATATCGTATAGAATGTGTATATGGGGGCCAAGGCGATAGTTTTAAAATCTTGCAACTATAGATAATTTTTTAACATTTAGAATAGCCTCTAGATATAGGCAATTACGTTGTATATATAATCTGTTTGGTAATCTCAAACTAACAACAAAGTCGATACCAACCAATAAACGAGTACCTACAATGGTAGACCTTTGAAAATTTGTGTTCGAGGGATTCGGGAAATAATAAATTTAAAATACAATGCTTAAAATTATATTCACTTTTATAGTTTCAAAAGTTCTACTCTTTGTGGGAGTTCAATTGTTAAATATTCAATTGATAACTATAAATATTATAAAGATAAATAGCATAAACATCGGAAGTTGAAACGCGTATTCATAATGCGAAAATTAATAATACAATATCGAGTTCTATGAGAATATATACCCATACCCATAGAACCGTTCATCTGTAAATCTCCCGCTGGTGGTATAGTTATAGTTTTAAGATTTATAATCCTTTTACCAAAATCCCTGTTAACTGGCCCTATAAAAGAGCCTGGTACAGTAAATTTTTTGAACACTAGTTAATAATATTACTGATCATATTGTTATTCATAAGGATCATTCTGAAATTCATTGTGTACTTTAAATACATAAAATGAATCTTTATTTCTTGTATTTTCCACATTTATTATACATTTAATTCGTTTGATAATATATTATGTATAAATATAAATAGATAATAGATGGGCAGTAGAGTCTAGAGATCAAAAAGAAGAGACAGAAATTCACCTGAAAAAATGTATTAACATTTCGGGAAAACCTCATTTTTTCTAATCATGAAAAAATATACGAAACTCAGAATAATGAAAAATGAAAAAAAATTTGTTGGTTTTGGATTTTAAAACATAAATTTAGAAACTTTATATCCTCTTTATATAGGTTGTGTCCATCTGTCTGTTTGTCCGTCTATAGTTACTATCGGTAAAAATTATATAATAATATGAGGTATTCTTGTTTTATTTTTCAAAAAATAAATAATTATTAGAAATGACAAAACAACTTTATTTTTATTCAACCATTTTGAAAATAGACACAATATGAAATAAAAATTTATCAATTATTTCAAAATTAACTTAAATAAGTTTCAATTAAAAATAACATCGTTATTAAAAAGTTAATATAACCAAAAATAAGTCAAGTTAAAATTAACTTAACTTTTAACTTATTTACTCATTAATGCCCAGCATTGCATATTATTGTATACTTAATTACTATTTATAAATGAGTATAGATACTAATCATATTATTAATAAGTACCTACTAAAAATATAATATTATCATTTATCTTCATAATAATATTTTGTTGGACTTTGAGTATTCATGTTTAAAAAAAGTAATTCGCCTATAGTAAGTTGTGATAAACTTAAAATGGCAATATCATTTTTAATACTATTACTACTACTACAAAAATTAGTAGTTATTCTATTTCTGTGTTTCATACAAAATTTGCATTTAGTTAAATAAAATAGACAAAAAATAATTATTGCAATTTGAATACTAGATATAATAATGTACCTATTGCTGATAAATCATATACCTATATCTATATACCTATCTATTTTTGTCTAAATTAACTATTATATTTTTAATTTTTAATATAAAAGGTAATTTGTATGTACAAAAATTAAAAATTTTCCAATAAAAGAAAAAAAAATTCAAGTGATTAACTAAGTTAAGTTAACTAAAATCTAGTTTTAACTTTTAACTTAAACTAGCTAAGTCATAGTTCATTAACTTTGAACTTGTAATTATTTAAAAAATACTATTTTTATAAACTTAACTTCATCTAGTTAATGTTTTCATTAACTTTTCCCATCCTTCATTAATATTATATTATTTCATTTATTCTATGTTGGTTTCACTGATCGAAATTATAAAATGGATAGTAAATAGAGTATAAAGATTCTATCTATTAAAGTTTAAATACATAGATGAGAGTATATAGATGAACGGTTCTTTATATTAAACGTTTTTACTCTAAATGATTTTATTTTAGTTTTTATGTTTAGTGCCCTTATTTAAACACATAGGTAGGTAAAATATATTTACATGTTGTATTATAAAAGAAAATTTGTAAAATTTTTTTGATATAAATTATGGACGATTTTTCCAACGTGATAAATAAATATTCATAAACAAACCGAATAACTGCATATTTTGACATAGAAAATTTTTATTCTAAGGCCAAACTAAATTTAATTAGTGCTGAAAAGGTGACCAAGTCACATAATAAGAATAATTATGTTTACTAATAGATTTAATAAATTATATTATAATACAGCAAATTAAGCAATCAAATGACAGACCAATTTATAATGAATCAATACAAACTACAAAGCACGTACAAAATTTCATTATAGAAGCCTATAATATTATAATATTAGTAAAACTAAATATTATTTATAACTTAAAATATACAATTATAATAATCCTGGATTAGTGTACCAACTTCAGAAATTTGAAAGTTCGTATCTCGACTTTGGGCGACTAGAAAATTGTGAGAATAGACCGGTAAATTCTAGCAAATTTAGAGGACGAATTCGGTACCATTTTTGTCTCTCTCGCGTAAAGTAAGTGGGCCAACTTCAGAATCTTGAAAGCTCATATTTTAGCTTTGGGCCACAAAAAACTCTGTGAGTGAACTCACAAATTCTAGAAAATTTTGGCATACATTTTGAATGAATTATGCAAAGTTCGTTGGCCAAGTCCATGGACGTATTGGACCAACGTGACAGCATCAAAACACGTAAATGCCAACAGCCGAATTATCGGATTTGGTTCGTGTCTAGTATGACTGTAATACTTACTCTTGTATACGTATACATTTTAAATCGTATTAATAATAATAGGTAATAAAATGTGTAATCAGATTATTTTTTAGAAAATATATAGGTATTCGAACCCAGTTAAAACGTCGTAAAAAAAACCCGTTTGGTTTAAAGTTGTAGCCACATACGAATAAATTATTGTAACACTAAAATACTACCATATTTACATGTATAATAATATACGTTAAGTGTAATGCCCACAATGGTTAAGGGTAAAAAGGGTAAATCCCTTTAGTCTAATGAACAACAATGATATCGTAAATAATATATATATATATACAATTATTATACATATTATATAGCTGTATACACTGGTGGTTTTAGATCGTTGCATACTGGTTTTAAATTTGTAAAAATACAGAAAAAATACACCCAATATTTCACTTAAAATTAACTAATATTCTGGTTCCAAAATAAAATATTTCCGATTCCTATATACAGATTACAATATGGGCACACGCCCATTCTTTTACATCTTAAAACATAGGTATTGATAAAGCCATGATTTGTACGCATTTGCATATTTGTTCTGGATAATCATGTAATATGCTCTAAGTACGCGTAATATACAGTTCACGATGGAATTAAATATACGAATTATTTTATTGCATTTTTTTCGCATACTTTGATATTTTCAAGTACTTATTTTACGATTTTGGCTGCACATTTCATCTTTATCCCATATTTGTTGGATACTTTATTATAAAAATATAAATTGAGTTAACGTTTTTCGTAAAATAGTATGTAAATGTCAATAAATGTCGATAAATTAAAGGGGGGAGGCTAATCAATAGGACGTGGGTGCATATGAAGCATTTCGTTCATTGGATAGGATACTGGTGGTGGATATATTAAATTTATAAGCAATGACAAATAATAATTTCTTTTGATTAAATAATTCGGTGTATATAACATGAGTATTACTATTAGCATTTATATAGCTAATAAAAAATACGACATCAATATACATTATGCTATAGTAAATATCTGTTGAAAATTTCAAGTTTCTCGCATTTTAATTGTCAAATTTTTAATGATTTTCGGTCTCTTTTGGTAGTTATAAATATTATATATTACCTATACGAGTATAGTCAGTAACCATATGACTAGTTTATTTGTTATTTTCTAAATTATAACTTTTTTTGTTATTTTTTAATAATAAAATAATAAAAATCTGAGATCTAATTATGTTAAATATACTAGGTATTATGTAATAAACTTATATATTTTACACCATTTTAGTGTAGTACTATATAATATTATGTAATGTAATAATCATAAAATATGGGACTAGGCACTCATCCCCAAATAAAATGTATAGTTCAACATTTTTATACAAGTATTTATGTATATTTTTATGTAACACCGTAACACATACATAATATTAGTATATTATTTTGTTTATTTTCATAAACTTTATTATCATCATTTAGACGATATTTTATACTATTATAAACCATGGAATTATGGAAATATGTGTTGAAAACTGTAATGATAATTGTAATTGAAAACAGCACACTGTAATACATTAACTGCGAGTATAATATTTAATTATTTTTTCCACCCATAACGTACATTATATATTTATAAGCTTCATAATATTGTATTATTATATATAATCTATGTTTATCTAACTATACACAAACCTAACTACTACATAATGAGCGAAAATTACGATTCAATATGAAACCACTGCTTCGGCCATTATTCTATGTAAAGATTGTCTGCGTCACCTTCAATAGAACAAAAATAAAATTAGCCTTATTATAAATTATTGAATGTTATTCCTTGTTTGACAAAGTGTGTCATTATAAATTGAAGAGGCTAAAACCCCTGGAGAAACGATCGACCGAGAACAACGCCAATTAATATTGTGTTATGTACAGACCCCGCGATCGACTGGAAGTAACAATTATAGCTGATAACAGATCTTGTAAACATATTATAGGCGTACACAAACACTATAATTATTTATTTCTTACAACTTTGAATTCGAATATTATAAATAATAACAAACGAAATCACATTTTTCTGTAGTTATTCTAGAAAACAAAAAAATTAAAATTATTCTAATATATCATTTAAAAAAAACCGCACCTTCCGTATGGGTGCCTGTACATAATATGTAGTCGTCCATATTGAATTATTCGAATTTCCACCTTCTATTTTATTCCGGTTGTCTGATTGTCAGCCAAGGCACACGTCAGTATACTCAGTGGTATATGTCAATAGATCAAAGAACGAAGGCCTCAACAAAACCGTATATTACCACGCACGTATCCAGAGAGTACAATATATCAGAAATTATACGCGGGGGACGATCGAGAGAGGACTCTGTTTATTAGTTCGTCATTAGCATTTATATTCGTATGACGTGTTTCGATGGTCTAGAATAAATTATATTGAATATTTGTGTATTTGTGTGTGCTTAAGCGTCTTCGTCAAATCAATTCTTAATTAAATCCGACATTTTCGACTCTATATATATATAACGATCTCTATTGTACTGTAATATATAGTAACCCGTCTAAACTAAACCATATTTGAATTTCCACGTTCAATATTATGACATTTATGCATATTGTAAATAATAATATGCATCTGCTTGAATGGAAGACGGGCGTATCGAAAACGTTCATGACGAACACGAGTTCGCAATTTCGAGCAAAAATATGATATTATAATTTGTTTTTCCGTTTCCTCGAGGACTACCTCACTTATATACATAACGATTTCTGGTTTTACCTTTACGTATTATTCAGTAGGTATAATGTTTTAGGTATATAAATATATTGCTATATAATAGGCAAGTATGGGTGTGCTAATACCTGGGATTATGGTTATTTGTTTTGCGCTATATCGATATTCTTGAAGGATATATGTACATAAATATTGAACGCACCGCATAAAATACAATTATTATGTAGGCGGAAATAATATAATATTATGGATATATGTAATGGAAAACGAACTTGGAATTCTTCCGTCTGTCACGAATTTTAGGTTATGTATAATGTGAATTCAGTTGATTATCTTAGATATAGCCCCCGGTAATTAAGGGTCACCCGACTGGAAAAATACATCGGTGTTTTACAAAAATAATACGGATTTTTTTTTTTTTTTTAGCCATGAAAACTCGTCAAACCAACCGCGCTATAGATAGTTTGTTTGTATAGAAATGTCCGATTTTTCAATTTTCTCGCATTTTAACGAATATACGGTCGAATGTATCACCGGTATAAGGTCACACACGATAATTGACACATTAATTACACAATTCGATTAGAACGTATTTTATGTAGTGCAGCCCAAATAATATTGCATTTGCATACCCGTCCAGTGACATTGAGTGGTCCGGCTCGTAAACGAAAAATTGATTTCTGGAAAACGCTATGATTAACGAAATTCATGACGTTTACTACAAGAACGGTGCTCTGTCTCATAACAATGTCCATCATTGAATCACAATGGTCACGGGTTTTATGTGAACGATTTGTTTATCATTCCGCGAGATTTTCCGCTCGAGTGCACCATATATTGTTACTCATATACAGTATACAAAATCTGTGCGTTACAATGCAATATTGCAATATCAATTATTATCCCACGACTTTAAAACTCGTTCGGTTTTATATATATATATACATATATTACATTATAGAATATTCCTGACGTTTTTACACCATACCGCACGACTTACACGAATCGCACTGAATCTCGAGTTTATGAACATCGTAGACCTTTCGCTTCGATAAACTTTAGATAGAACGATGTGGTTATCGAGATTGTAATTTTCATAATATTATAATATAACAAAACCTAAAGTTGGCCCGACACATATTCTCTACGTAATCTACATATTCTTCACACATTTATTTACTATAATATTGAACAATATAATAAATAATCTCTGGTAAAATTAACGAAATATGATTGTTGATGAAAACCATCCTTATTTTTATTATAAAAATATGTACATGTATTTTTTTATAACATAATATCGTACGTTTAATCATTTATATTTTTCTAGTTTTAAATTATTTATGAAATTTAAATTGGCAAGCATATTTTTACATTCTCGCTAATGAATATTTAATACAACCCTAATGGATTAATTTTTAATGAGGGAACTATTATTTTTTAAAAGAGATATTTTGGATAAAAAACATAATAATAATATTAATGTACGATAAATAAATCAATAATCCAATCTCCCTTTCCGGATCACTACATATACTTGAAGAATTTTCCATAACTATTAATAATTTAAATTAAACTAAGTTGGTTTTTTAAATTTTCATCTTTTAGGAGTGCATACCTACTTATATACAGGTAGGTTTGAAACCTAGTAAATTATACTATGTTTTTAATTATTTTCTAGAGTTTTTAATATTATATGTGTTTTATTGTGTGCCTTTTCATCGCGTAACACGTCGAAATTCATATACACGTATTATACGACTTATATAAAACGTTTGGAAATATAATTTTTAAATAAATCGATTTTTACAAAGTGTCAGTTTTTGTGGGTTGTTGCACGCTATTTTAGTTCTGAAAAAGCTCCGAATACTTTTACCCCGTGTATTGGTAACGATAAAAGCTTTTTTAATATATGATGTGATGGGTAATATCGTTAAGTTCCTTTCCCTGTCGGAAGAAATCTGGCAAAAAAACAATAAAATGCCTCAAGAAAAAGACTATTCAGGCATGCCATTTTTATGGAATTGTTGCCAAGTTCAAACCCAATGAATCGACACAATTGTTTGTATTCAAAAGAACAAAAGTTTGTATCAAAAGTTCTCTGGAATTTAATTTTCTTTCACATTTTTAAGTGAACGCAGTGCTCGTTTTAATGGCAAAATGAAAAAAAACATCATTGTATTTTATTACAGCAATTAGCGTTTCTCGGGCAAGTCCGCGAATAATATTATTCTTTTCATTTAAGCATAGCAGTAGTTATAACGTAAAATATAATACAATCGTTATGGTTGTATACGCGTATACTGAAATTGGTGGCAACATTCGGCTCGGAGTTGACTACATAATAACAATGAAATATAATGTTCAAATTTGTTTTTTGTCTTTTTATAGGTATTGCCTTAATAATTATTCTGAACTCTATAATTGCGAAATTCCTATGTTATTCCTTAAACTAATATAGAAATTCATTATTGTAAATGGAATTTTCACTTGGATAAACTTAAGTAAAATAATATGTGATCGCCATGCATAGCTTCGAATTTTCAAATACGTCGAAATACTCGGTAAACGAAACTGAATACTAACTATAACTATAACAATATGTTTTCAATATAGACTATTGGTCAGTGAAATAAAATAAAAAATACTATTTTTAATATAGGTACAAATCGTTACCTAATTTAAATCTTACATTGGTTATTGGTGTTTATATTTTATATACGAACAAAATAAATAAATTAAAAAATAACTAATAAAACAAATAAATAAACTCCTGCGTTCAATAAGGTATACCAAATTCTGTAAATTTCTGAAAATTTAAAAATAAATGTTTGGAAAACAAAATTCTTTTTATGCATCACAGATATTCGTAACATTAAGAACTCATCCATGATTCGACAGTTTATTTCAATATAATTCCCAAAAGGAAAAAAAACAAATTTCGTAATGGAGTTGGGTAGGTACATATATGAATTTATATTCTATATTTTATTAAATTTGAATTTTACTGTATAGATAATATAAGCTTACAATGTCCTAATTTAATCAAATATGTTTTCAAATAATGTATGAATATATATTATAGCTTACAGAGCAAAATATGTAAACTTTAATTAGACTGAATGTTATTAAAATGTTTCATTAAAGAATGTATACCCTCCAAACAACACACATATTATATACGTATTATAAAATGAACGGTCACACGTGATCATTTTTTTACATATTTCATAACAATAAAAACTGACATAATATGTAATATTTTCCTCTATATATTTTGTTAAAAATTACATTTTAATTCCAAATTCTCTGGTTTCCATTATTAATCAGTCGTTTATATTTAGTCGACTAAAAATTAACTATAGCAGTACGGTCAGCGAAAAGTGAGCCGCGATTGTCATGCTCCAGGTGACCGTTTTTCGTCAGGGCTTCCACGATTGTTTCCCGCGTAAATTACTTTCAAACAAATTTGATAATAATAATTTTACCGTCTGTTGACGATAACAAAGAACGATCATTATCAACGTCGTTTAAAATTTATTTACGTCTGATTTACGCTCTTATAATGTGTTCATTGTGAGTTGTTCTACACTTATACCGTATGCGGTAATTTTTTAGTTTTAAATCAATGAACTATTGTTGTCTATAAATTATCCTATAAGCTTGCCGATTTATATGGAAGACCATATTATTGCCATGTACTCATCTGAAGTAAAAGTAAGTAATATAATGATGTCATGAACAGCAGGAAACATACCTGAATGCATTATACTTCTTTTTCTGTGGGGAGGAATGCCAAAGGGACAACAACAATATGAGTTCATAAAATGGTAGAATACAATGTAGGTATACGCATGTAAACATCGGTTAATTTTTAAAAAGCCCGCCACCTGTTCCTAATGGTCTCAAACGGAGAACCCCTGATTACGATAAAATTGTCCATCTGGAGCATGACAATTGCGGCTCACTTTTCGCTGGCCGTACTATAATTACTTATATGATTATAAAAATTTTATTTAAATTGATTATGAAAATAATACTTTCACGGATATAATAATGCTGTATGGAAATTCAAACATACGTAGTTACTTACGTGTAGGTACCTAATGTACATTTTATTTCTAAATGATTAATATTGTTATGAAACGATTATTGCCATTGAAATATGATCCGAATTGATGATTTTAATAACAATCGATGATCTGTGTCTCCCTTTATAAGGAAATAATGTGGTCAACTGGTTTCCTGCAAGCAGATGCATAATAAAGCATCTTTGTATGGTTCTAGTAACAAGTGACCTTTCGTTTAAACTTTATTTAAATAGTCAATTCATCATTGGCATACTGTTCACATTGCATTGTTGGTACGAATATAGAACAAAAATTGATTAAATTCCATTTCAAGTATTGAGAAGGATTTATACTGCCAATAAGACCGTACAGTCGGTGTACGAACTTGTTACATTTCATATTACTGTAAAACATTATTGAATCGTGAAAAAAATTTATGATTTTCAGCAACACGTTATCCTTCTATCGTGTATACAAGTGTTATTCAATATATATTATTATTTACTCAGATAAAACTACTATTGTGTTGCTGTCCTATAGTGCAGTAACTACAAAAAGTCTATCGTTGGAAAAATAAAACATTTTGTCTTTTTCGATACGTCTGATATTATACAGTAAATGACAGAAATTTTTAAATTTATGATAGGTACTAAAAAGTAAAAACGATTTTAGCACATGTACTCGTACCTAATAAAAATGAATATGGAATTTTCAAATTGTCAATTATTAACTGTAACAGTACTAACCCGGTAACTGACACCGTAAACATAAAAAACCTGTTCGGAAAACCAAAATATAGAGGAAGTATTAAGTAACCATTTGAAACCCCGTTATACAAAAAAAAAAATATTTACGACTATTTTTAGATTCTGAGCGAAACGAAAAATGTATTAGTTTTAAAATGATGGGGTTTTTTTTTTTTTTTATCTGAAGCAAAAAGTTCTAGCAAGAGAAGTTTTCCAATAGTTTCATGCATACCCATTTGCAGGTGGTACATTGTATCTAGTTAGTACTTTAAAAAGATAATTTTTCAATTTTCTTAATACTTGTTTACAGCATAAGAAAATCCCAAAATACCAAAAAAAAAAAAAAAATGAGATAAACAGACATTTTCATCAAAATCGATTATGGTTATATAATATTCTTAATTCCGTAAATAATAACTCTCAAAACTTTAAATTCTTACCTTAAATGCATATGAATACTAAATTAACGTACATAATTATATTTTCCTAATTTAGGGTAATTTATAGCACTTTTAAATATCTCAAATATTTATGTAATAAAATTGTTGACTTAAGGTTTTAAGGCCTGAAAATTCATTACAAGGTTAATCTTACATTAAGCAGTACTCTAACTACACTCGAAAACTTTTGAAAATCGTTAATTAAAATTTTTTTTTTAGCCATTTAAAGTTTTTCGACATAATTTATTACCTCAAATGTATTGTGTTTCTAAAAATAATCGTTATTATACACCAATAAATAATTATACCAATTATTAACACGATTGTAGTGTTTTAATAGTTCGATATTCATTTTTCTTCAAATACGTCTTTAAAATAACACCTAAATAAAAAATTTTTAAACCTAAAAAACATGTAAAAACCTGGAAATATTCAATCTCACAACGTACAGTGGTGGGCAACTATGGAGTATATAGGTATATAGGTATACTATATAGGTACACATAGGCAACGAAACGTCGAAGCGCATAAGTACGGGTTTATTCGTATACTATACAAACGGATGTGATGACTACTCTTTCCTTAATCCCAAATGTTTTGAATAGCACATGTATATAAGAAAAACGGTTCTCTCTGTAAAAGGTAGGAGAGTCATCCTTGTAATTTTGCTTAATATATTGTATGTTAATTTATGTTTGAGGATAAAATATATATAAATATATATATATGATGCTGGTCGCAGTTTTTAAAACTGAACTTTTTGTATTTTTTTACGATTGATTTTACATTTCATAAGTTAATATTATATAAATATACAAAGGTCACGATAATTGAAAAATATGTTAGTAATAAAGGGGAACTGTATTTAGGACTGATTATTGATTATTGATATATTTCCGTAAACAAATGTAAGGACCTTTTTTTTACCATCAACAAACTATTTCTATATGTAATAATAAAAACCTAATTTTTACAAAATATTTTATTTTTATTTCAACAAATACATATTTCGAAAATAACGTTTTTATCTTCAGTGTTGAACAACTACTACTGAAATAAAACCCTTCGCAAAAGCAAAAACCAAAACCGTTAAAATTGATATCAATATTATCGGCACTAAATTATAATTTTCCCATTTTCGACTATTTTCGACTATTTTCCACTAGGAGAATAGTAGTAAGACGTAAGCATAATGGTATTTAATTATAGGAAATACTGGATACATTTCGAATTTGTGTAGATAATATACAATTTGATTCTGAAATATTTCTGTAATAAATATAAGAAATAAAGTACCTAGTCATGTATAAAATTTTAAATGTAATTATAGAAACATTCAGTATAACAATGCAATATAATATCATAATTTTTGTTTAATATATGTACCTTAATAACCATTTAATTTACTATTTTACTATTAGCTGTTTTAAGTAATGGTGTTGTCTTATTTTTATTTTTTTTGTCAATTTCCGTCTGGCGTAAAATAAAAATAAAAATAAAATTTTTTTTGATGATTCAAAACGGTTCTGTCCGACAATAGAGACAGTTTTCACGCAATCGAAACATTAATTATTAAGTGAACACGTGGTATATACTTCCCTGCAGTATATATATATATATATATATAAAATACATATTTTTTAACAAATATTATAATGTTCTCGGTAAGGAGAACCGGTCCGGCCGCGGCGGCTCCGTATACGTTCGACCCCTTTTATCGCTGACAACGCGGCGGCGGTACATCATGCAGGGCTCGTGCAGCACACGGACGGCGGGTGACCATATTATATTATGTATACGATATACACATTATACAAACACGACTCGGAGAATTGCGCAAAACTCGGATAAAAATAATGATAATAACCTAAATACACAATATATATATATATATATGCTTATTATGTTTAATAACGATAACAATAATGATAATATAATAACCACGGCAGAGGTCGAAAAGTTTCACCCGCGCGCCGCCGACAGAAGTAAACCCTGATCTCGATCCGGGGAGTCTGCGAACACATTTTCACACACACGACGCGTATACACACGGTTATTTTAATAATTTTTGTCTCGGTGACGAAACGCCGCCGGTATCGGACGTATTTATTTGCGCGTGTACCAGAGTTCAATAGTTCAACAGAATACCGGATCAAGGTCTTGGCAGAGGGGGGGGGGGGGTTAACGATCGCCGTTTACGAAACGAATATTATAAATCGATCTAAATAAAACGATCTCGCCCGCGCTCACCGTATACCTATATACGTGCGTATATATATATATAATGTGGACCTATAAAAAGCATTTGATAGATTTTAAAGACAGACGTATTCTCTGTAAGATTTATAAAGCACGAGAAGCCATTATTAATATTAATTCAATAACGAGGACCGCTAAACTTCGGAAAAGTGTGAGACCCGGGTGTTCACTTTCACCCGCATTGTTGAATTTATATTTCGAAAAGTAATGAGCGTCATAAAGCTTTGGTTAGTTCAAAAAGGAATCGGAATGAAATCAGGAGGCATACTAATACCAATGCTTCGCTTCGCTGATGATATTATATAGTCGTTCTCGCAACATCTGCGGCACATTTACAAGCAGCGTTAAATGTGATGAATATCACGTTCAAAGAATATAGTCTGAAAATAAATACAGCCAAGACTACAACCCTACATATATGCTACAAGAAAAACATTTCATCCATAAATATAACACTGGAAAATAAAATAATAATTGTCCGAGTAGACTATTGCAAATACTTAACATTATAACAGACGACGGGAAATCAACAAATAGGAAATTAGAAGCAGAATAAGTCAAGCAAAAAATATATTCCGTAAAAAGAAGAAATTACTAACATCAAAAAATATTAACATAGTTACTAAATATAAAAACATACGTCTGGAATGTGGGATTATACGAGTATGGAAGCGAGACGTGGACAATTAATAAAAGGAGAAAGATATGTTAGAAGCTCTAGAAACGTAGTGTTTGAGAAAAGTACAGAGAATAAGTTGGACTGAGAGAAGAACAAATGAAGACGTCTTGATGACGATAGATGACATCTAGATGAAAAACGAACATTAACAGTTACTTTAATGAGAAGGAGATGGCAGACGATAGGACACACGTTGAGACATGGAGATGAATTACATAGTTTAATAATTGAAGAGATGATAAAAGGATCACGATCAAGAGAAAAACCTAGAACGAAATACATCAGCCAAATAATGCAGGATGCAGGAGTCACTTCTTACAACAGAGATCTCAAAAGTATGGCAAATGACAGGGATAAATGGAGAAAACATTTGTTGTGAAGAAAATTATTAAGAACCAATCTCCAGATTTAAAACCAAGAAAAAAAAATTAGTAAGTACACGTGTACGAAAGTATGTGTATACCTACCCTTTTCAGCTCCGTGCCCCCTCACACCGATCACCAACGCTCCCATCGTCCGATCAAATACGATACTCGTCGCGTGCCTATACACAGATCTATAATGTGTATCTGACATCTAGATCCAGTGTACCAATGTCTAAATACTTTTCAAAAAATATGTCGTCAAACGTCCAAGATGTAGTGAATCTCGTCAAAAGCATATTCTTACATATAATGATCGTTAAAATAGTCCGATATAACACTATGCTAATGTTCGTATAGTATATATAGTAGAGCTGTCACGGGTACCCGTTTAATACCCGGCATACCCTTTTGGTATTTGGTACTTGGAAAGCAAAATAAAAATCTTTACCGGTATTCGGCTTATAAAGTAACCTAAAAAAATATATAATCACCTTGCCTTTTCTCAGAATTTAATATTGGGAAACCCGTTCCAAATATTTTTGAGTAGTTTGAATCGCCAATTGATAAAATATACCTACTGCTAATTGTTGCAATTTAGAAGTTATTACATAAGTCTTAAATAATTATTATAGTTTCTTTACAAAACTTACAATTTACTTCTTAGTTTTTATTATTTTAATTAGAAATACCTGGCTAATTCCAAGTACTCGGCCAATAAAAATACACGACCAAGTACCCGGCAGGTACAGGTTTTCATATGACTTCACTAATCTTTTAAAACATATTATTAAATAGACTATGTAGGCAGGAAAGCAGTCAGCAAAATGAAGTTCAGTCGGCAAAGTAAAAAAAGTTAATTTGTATTTTTCGGAATTGTAGTCGGCTATTTAAATCCCCCCCCCTATTAATATTTCTGGGTGGGTAGGTACTTATAAGTTTTCTTTGCCCCTTTGAAAAAATTTAGTTTGACGTCACTGCTCACGTAATCTCGTATTTATGCCAACAAACCATGAATAATTCCTAAAAAATTAAAATAGATATTTGACGAACATTTGTAAAATTTAACCGATGAAGTAGTCGGAAATTTCATCAAAAAAGCATATCCATTATATACTCTATATAAAGCATATAATACTATCTATAATTTCTTTAAAAACCTGTTTTAAACGGAGCATCTGAGTTGGGTGCAGACACTAGGGGGCATTACAGGTAGTATACTAATTGGATCCATGATTTTTTTTCATAAGTACATTACGAATATGAGTAAAATAGTAGGTATCTACTCTTGTAGGGCGGTGCTTACTATTAATTATTGACAAAAATTAAAGACATAATTTTATCAATTCTACAATCGGGTAATACTATATTATGTGTATAAATATATACCTGTATAGTGTGTATACAGTAGAACGCCAATCAATCAGACAATCAATCAATATCGGTATGAAAAAATTAAGCAAAAAAAAAAAATAATAATTGACTGATTTAAAAAAATGTTATTGTTAACATTTAATTATTAAAAAAATATTAACAATTAATAATATTGATTTTTTTTCTTTTTTTAAGCAGGCAATTAAAAACACACCGCTGAGAACTTCGAATACGTCACGTTCGCGCAGCATGAATACTATTAATAATATTTTCAATTATCCGGATTTTTGCGTATTCGGACTAGCCCTGGCATAAATAAATCCGACAATAAAAGTCTCGATAATCGGGGCATTCTACTGTAAATAGTATATTATATGTCTATTGTATATTTATCTCATATGTTATTTGTATTTTATGCATTTTTATGTCGTTTTGTAAATTATGTATATTATATCATTAAAATGTTAGTGTAATGCAATAGTTCCCAAATTTATTTCTCTCACTGTCCATTTAAAAAAAATGAAAATTCCCACACAGCCTCCCCCATTCCGCAATTTCAGAAGTCAACTTGTCGTCATAATTCGACCGCCAGTACACAGATCATTGTCATCGCATTACCGGATAATAGTTATCATTGTAAAAATATAATATTCGTGCATCATTGACGTAAAACGTGTACAGCATGATTATTACGGGCTTATAAGGCATTTACATTTCACACATACGTTATCTTTTATAAATATATTATACAAACAAACCAAAAATGTTATTTTGAAACAGCTATCATTGCTTTTTTCTTTATTGAATATCACCGAATTGCACCTTTAGCAATTATTGCCCCCCCCCTGGATCATCTTAGTTTTGGGGATGATATCGTCCACATTGGGAACCAATGTTGTAGTGCAATATGTTATATGCATATATGTAGCACCTATCGGTACTTATCGAGAAATATTCGGAATCCAATTAGTGTATTACCTAAAATTATCCACGAACTGTTTCAAATTAAAAATCAAGTCACCGTCGCCGTGAAACCGTTTCGGGGGGAAAAACTTCTAATTTTTTATAATTTCATTTCGTATTTATCAAAATATTACTTTACAATAAAATTTAATATAACGTACCTAATACATGAAACAAATTTCAAATAATTACCTATTATCATTTTTATATAATTTGTAGATATAAAATATAAGACTTTTATAATTTTTGTCATTTTGAAAACTTGTACATAATATACATTTTAGATAATATATAAGATTTTCCACGTATTTTTAGTAATTTATTTATTCGACGACATGGCTTAATTTTTAATTGGAAATATAAAGTAAAATATTTTATCACAACAAAAATCACATTTAGGATATAAATAATAAAAAATATTTGTACTTCTAGTAAATATTATTTGTAAAAAAACACATATCATAATATATAAGTATGTAAAATTAATAAATTCTTATCATTATGTCACGGCGAAACGGCGACGGCGAGTGGTCCTAGACCGAATAATCCAGGACCGATTAGTGTAGAAATTTTAATTTCCGAACAAGGAAAAAAATATTTTAGTGAACAATTATTTGTTTAAATTTACTAGGTATATTTTAGTTGTAAATACTAAAAATATTGTTTTATTGTTCTTACTATAAAATTCTAGTTGACGTGTTTAGTTGTTTTAACAATAATAATATTATAGTAACGGCAATCATAATTTTATAGTAATATTATTTTTACTTATCAATTTATGATAAAATTTAGAAACTAAACTTAAATATTTTAATTATAAATATGTTTTTATAATTTAATAAACTAATGTAGTATTATATTATTTTTGTTAAATTTATTATTATTGTGTATAAATCTGTGTTTTTTACTTTTATTTAATTTGTACAGTGTGTAAATTGTCCTAAAATATTACTGTTTGAATTATTAGAGCTACGTATGTGTGCAACATACATATAGTATACATATATATATATATAGTGGGATGTATGAAAATTAAATTGTTCATGAGAGCATTTACAAACTTAAAACACTTGTATATATTTTTTGTAAATTACAAATTCTTATGATAAGTTGAATTTACGAATAAACAAAGTTGTTATATTTGAACTACATATTCCTATGAGTTTCGTGTAAAATTTATTTATTGAAATCCCAAAATTACCCCTGCTTCTATTTTACAATTCGAGCACGGATGGAAAATATTATTGATTTATTTATTTTCTACAATATTCAATAATATCGTATCAATAATAGAATATTGTAACATACAAATAGGTATGGGTACTTAAATTTAATTTAATACCTATAATAAATAAATTGTCAGTGGCGTATTTTCAAATTTTCATCGGGGGGCTGGGGTTAGCCGTTATAATTACAATAAAAAAAAAAAAAAAAAAAAAAAACAGAATTTATCGTTTCGGTACCTACTGCAATTTACCGACGGGCGACAATGTATAATGAATAAAGTTTATTCGTAAAAGCCTGTGAGTTTTCGGACGTACGTGTGTGTGATTGTTCGTTTTTTTCATTTTTTACGCGCAATAAGCGTTATTATATATTATTATTATTATCAGTTATTACAATGATAATTATGCGCGTATAACGTACATAATATGTGTGTGTGTTTTTTTTAAAAATTTGTGCAACGGTTCAAGGTCGGAAACGGGCACAATAATGACACGGTCCGATTATCGAAAGTCGTATGCCGAACGAATACATTAATCGTGATTTATATTAGATATATTATATTCGTTCATATCCTCTCACCCGGCGCGCGCGCACATACCTCCTCACGCCCGCGCCTTGTCACTGCTCGCGTATAATAATGCGTTTCGTTGTATGCGTGTGCGTGCGTGTATGCGCGTGTGTGTGCGCGTACGTTTGACAGGTTAGGAAACAATAAGACACGAGCGAATTTGCGCGGGTGTCTTTAGGCCCGAACGCCTTGAAATACATTTGAACGGCGGCGCGGGATTCCGCGAGGCTCCCGTTTCGGAGAGTTGGGAAAGGATCGCCACCGGCGGTGTGTCCTGCAGGGCGCTTATGCCACGCCGCCGTCACTGTACAATCGCGGCGGTCTTCGGCCCGTGTTTACTGCACGGTACGCGAACCGGTTATTAATTATGAAAGGAGCCGAGTCCGAAATGTACGACTTTCGGTAAATTACAAAAACCGTTTTATGTATACGCGAGAAAAATTACAAAAAGTCATATACGTGTATGTAATACACAACACGCTTATTTAATGTATGCGATTGGGTATTTTTTTTTTAGTAATTTATCTCGTAAATATGTAATTAGTGATTTTTCCAATAAATTTTCCGACTAAAATAGTTTTAGACTTCAAATCTGGCCGTTAATTTGCAAGTAATTTGTAAGTATTTGTCGGCCCAAAATCAAAATGTGTACGTCATCTCTTTTTTAATTATCCCTAAGAATATGTTAGCCGTGATTCAATGGTTTTTCTGAAATTTAACTGCGCCAAAATGAACTGTATTAATTTCACATGGATTTAAAGGAGCACACAACACAAATAAAAAAAAGCCGGTCAGTTGGTTGTGCAGGAAGCACTTCGCTCGTCGGGTGTCAGTATTGGTGGATGCACTTCGCTACTGGGCAGGGTACTTTTGGTGGATGTATTGAATTTGAAAGCAATGATAAATCATTGCATTCAATAAAACGATTCTGAG
>JAIPRL010004133.1:0-40777 GCA_025469235.1 Pemphigus obesinymphae
AATTATAAAAGTGCGATCGTCAACAATTTAGTATTTTACTGTAGTAGGGAGACATTATTTAATTTGTTAATATTATTATAATAAAATATACATGTCATCATTATATAGTTCGCCGTACCTACTACACAATATTATCAAAAGTAAGCATTTTAAATAATTTTTTGGAACCGATAAAAATACTGTTATTAACCGGAACCGGAACCGAAACCCTAACCCTTAATTTTTGAAAAACCGGAACCGGCACCCGAACCTTTAAAAAAAAAAACCGAGAACCGGAACCGGAACCAGAACCGAAAAAACCGAAAGGTATCAGTCCCTGATTTTTGCTATATTGTCCATTAGATAGACGGAGACAGCAAGCGCGGGTGTGACATCCTCTTAAAGAAAAATATCACAGTGAACATTTAAAAATTTCTAATTTTTTTATTTTGAATTTCTATTTTTATGTATCATTCCAAATGTGTTCCTAATATATCTATAGATATTACCTATAGGTAATAAATTCATATTTTAGTCGAAGTTAATCTTCAGCTAGATTATAATGACGACTACCTATATGAACTTTTACTGTAATTAGGTATGTATATATAAGTAAATTCAAGCTATAGGTATAGTATATTAATTAGGATACGATTTAAATTTTATTTGAACATTAAAAAAAAAAAAATAGATATACTATTATTTATAGATGACAATTTAATGTTTTTCAATTTATGTTGCTTTTAAAAGGCATTGTAAATGTAAAAAAAATAAAATAAAAAATTCAATTTATAATTAATCATAAAAGAAAAATATACAGCAATATAAAAAAATATAATAAATAAATAGCAAAATATAATTTATTATTAATCCATCTAATATATTAATCAACATATGTCTATATATATGGTCTATATATGCACTTTATTTATTTATTAATTTTATACAGTATACGCTGAAAGGTATTTTTGTTTACATTTATATAAACTGGATAACATAACAATAATAATATAATAAAAATAATAATCGTATACACACATAACAGAATATGTAATTTTAAACGCACAAAAACAAAATAATAACTAATATTAAAAACAAAGTTCAAATTATAATTATACACATACTAGAACTGTAAAAAAAAAATAATAATAATTAAAAATAATCAATAAATAGAATATATGTTAGCAGTCGGTAATTTAATATAGTGGACTTTTGTGTTTACAAACCGTAACTATTGAGTTGCATCCCGTCTGAAAAAGTTACTGTATATATTGTGTCAAATCAAAATTAAAATGATTGTTTTACTAAATTTGTATTTTATTTTGAAATAGTTATATAATTAAAACCTATTTGGCGTTTATAATATAAATTATAAGTACAATTTTTAAAAAATATTTTATATGTAAATACAAAATGTGTTTACTTTTTTCAAATTTTTTCTAAGTTTTCTAAATTATTGCATATTTTTATTTATTTATTAAAATTAAAATTAATTAATCATAAACAGTTAGGTATGATTAAACTATATATACCTACTATTTATTTTATATAGGCATATTTTAGCTATAAGATGTATATGGTATACAGTATACTTTTATACTGGTAAATATTATTACAAATTTTATCAGGAATAAAATTTGTGATTGTATGTAACCTAACTCAATCGAAAAAAGTGTTTTATTTTATTTTTATTTTCGAGTATAATATGTGTAATTAATATCTTTATAATAATTTTTTTTTTCAGAAAACGTAAGAAACTATTATAAGCAACAGAAATAATAATTTTAGAAAACCAAAATTAATATTAAATTGAATTAAGGTAGTGTCAAGTAAAAGAAACCTATGTATACCTATAAGTATAATAATAAATTAGTAATGAATATTATTTTTGACCATTTGGAAAAAAGGATGTGCGTGGTAGAGATAAGGTCAGTTTTCTAATATAATAGTATAATATTTATAATGAATTATATTATCTAGATAATGAATCTGCAATGAATATTTCATATTAAACTAAATAATATGCCATAAAAAAAATATCGTAATAAACAAATTTATAAAGAAAAATGAAGTCCTTACGTGTGTGGGGAGATATGACCTTTACGAAATATGAATATTGGATATTCTCATTTGAATTATTGTTTCACCCAAGTACATTTATTGTAGAAACAATTTCGTTAAGTCAAAAATCGTCCAGTTATTACTGGTTATTGTACTTAAAAATAAAATAAAATCTAAATAATTTTCCGTCTCAGTTATGTGCATCTGGAAACACTGGCGATACTGCAATGATATTTTAAATATAATTTTGTACATCAATAATAAATAAAAATATACAATATACATTTATCCAGTCCAGATATATATCTAGATCGTTCTAAATAAAATTACGTTTTTGAAGTTCAAATCGTTTTGTTTTGATATTATTCTTGAATTTGTAACGGTTCACTAAAAATAATTACAGTAATAAAAATATTAATATAAAAAGTATATAGATTATATGTATGTATTATAATATAAATAAATATATTATAATATGTGAACAATTAACTTACAAATGTTGTTTAATGTTTAATGTTTTCAATTAAATGTTGTTCTAATTCGTCCATATTTGTGCACAAAATTATGTTGCAATTTTTTATTCCCTTAAATACGTTTACTACGCTAGACTTGAGATTGTATAAGTAAAGGAACTCTCCGATTTTTGAAAAGTCTCGTGCCATCATTGAAAGTACCTGAAAAAATGCATTATTATGCAATTTTATCAATATTATAATCAACATCAACATACGAAGCACTCTCCCACAAAATTGGCCATATAAAGCGTATTTAAACTTTTTTGTGTGATATTATTAATGTCTGTTAGTTTTAGTTGTGTATCTTTTTATTTGAGTTTTCTACCCTATTTTGCATTGGTATAGAGTCTACATTTAAATTCAATGTGCATTTGTATTTTAGATGCTATTTAAATTCTCAATCATACTTTACATGTACATTACGAACCTTACTTTTTATTCATTTTACAAATTAGTGCAAAATAATCAGTAGTTATAACTTTGAATAACTATTATATAAGAGAACAGCTATTATTGAATATATTATTATTATTACATACCATATTAATTAATATACCAACTTATAGATTCATGAAAATTAACTCTATAATTAATTTAAATAAATTATTTCTAAAATAAAATTTAAATACAATATATATATTTTTATTATAACATAAGTTTAGGACTTATGCCTACATATTCATTAGGAAATTTAAAGTACATTTTTATTGAGTTATTATTGTAATGCAGTTATTCTAGTGATGGGGAAATTTTGTCTTGGTCTTGCAAAAATGCAAGACTAAGACTAAGACCAAGATTTTATTGTTACGTAGCAAGACTGAAATAAAAATTTTATGCAAAACTAAGACTTAACTGCAAGACTCTTGCAAGTCTTGATTTAAAATAAAATAAAAATTAACGAATTAATTTACATTATTTGGTTTAAAAAAAAGCAAGACTGCAAGACTAAGACCAAGACTGAGTTAACAAAATCAAAACCAATTCAACAAGACCAAGATCAAGACTGTCATGGTCTTGGTCTTGATTTTGCTTTGTGCATCACTATTAAAATATTAATTAATGAGGTATGAATAGGAGATTATAATAAAAAGAGTTCTTGTCTTAGATTCTTTCTTCTTAACTACGTCACTAGCAGATATTTATATATACATACATTTGCCGTTGTAAAATCAGCCTCAAATATTCTTGAACCGTCGATAACAACCGGAATTCCAAGAGCGAGACTTTGTTTGGTAATCATCTGTCTTACGTATTCCATGGAGGGGAATATTAAATATCTGTCTGGAGTAAATAACAAATATTTGATTCCATGAGAGGTCTAAAAGAAAAAAAAAATTAGATTAAGAGTAGATTTTTACATTAAGTTGAAATAAACCTTTTTCACTTGGATAGATATTTTAGGTTTGGCTGCACTGCATAGTATGAATCCGATATTGGCAATGATGCCAATCAGCACGCCGTACTCCAAGGGTAATAACAGACACGCAAAGAACGTGATCAATACGAGGGCTAAGTCTCTTTCTGTAAATAAAGGTAAAATTAGTTTTGTCGGTTCAGAAACAAAATGTTATAACTCCTAACTAACGAAGTATATCATCAGGCAAGCATTTTTAATGTACATTATTGATATTGCTGATTCGTACACAATTTAGAAACCTTAGATTGTCTGTAATTCATACATTAATATTAAATATTAAAATTAAATCTGTACAGTTAACAATAATAATACATTTTGGTATATTGGTAAAATTTTTTTCCTGAAATTCGTTAAAAATAACAGTGCTCTAGAAAGGACGCTGTAGGACTAGAATGAAATTGTTTCTGGAATCTAAAATATATGCCTATAATAGGTATAATAAAATGAAAAAAACATGGAAGATCTTCTTCGATGAACAGGCATGTTGATCTTTGGTGAAAAGATATTTTGTACTATATATTCTCATCACACACGAGAACATTTTAATCGAAAAACACGGACATTTTTATCTTATTGGGTTTCTTATACGGTTTCTTGGAGAAGACTTTTTTTTTTCTGGCATATTTTGATTCACGAGGAAAATTCGTATAAAATATAATGTATCGGTACGTACTTTTCGATTTATATATGTACTTGACCGTTTTGACGTCGACCATCATAAACGAGGCGGCGATTATGACGGCTGCCAGCGACGACTTTGAAATGTAATAGAAGTACGGCGTCATGAACACCAGTGCAGCCATGACGACGATTCCTATAATTTAAAATTACATTAGAAATATTCACGAAAAACGGGGGGGGGGGGGTTTGGGAAATTGGCCGACGATAGTTATTATTATTTACCGGTGAACGTGCCGCCGAGTGGCGTCCGCACTCCGCTCGAATAATTCAGAGCGCCCCTGGCGATGGCCCCGCACCCGGCGAAACCGTGAAAGAACGAATTGCCAACGTTCGCCAAACCGATCGCCAGTAGTTCTTGGTCGGTGTCCACCGACTTTCCGTCGGCTAAAATATATCGTGTTACCCGATGTAGTGTACAGGACACGATCGTTCCCGTTCTTAACATTTAATTTTGCGTATTTTTTTTTTAGCCCGAAGTACAATGTTTTACAAAATTTTGATCTGCAGGTATATGCCGTATGAACTGTAAGTACCTAACCTAACTTTGGGGAGGGGGGAGGGGGCGACAAACGTTTTTTTTTTTTTTTTTTCCAAATGGGAATTTTTTTTTAACTTTTTCTTTTAGTTTTTTTTTAATTTCACCTTTTAACTTAACGTTTTATACCTATTTCATTTTTCGTTAACTGCTAACGTATTAACTTGACTTATTTTTGGTTATATTAACTTTTGAATAACGAGTCGCTTTTAATTAAAACTCGGTTAAGTTGATTTTAAAGTGATTGATGCGTATATTCGATTTCATATACATATTATTATTGTGTCTATTGCGTCAAAACGGTCGAATTATAAAAACAAAGCGTTTCTAATAGTTATTATAATTATATTATGATAATTATTTATTTCCCGAAAGTAGAAATAAAACAAGAATACCTACCTATATATATATATATATATATATATATATATATATATTGTGTAATGATCTCCCCGTAATATAAATCGAGGAATATATTAAATGTATTATTTAATTGGGTAGGTAACTCTAATTTTCAATGACCAATTTCCTCAGACTTTTTGAGGTTTGCTTTGTATACGTATAACATTGTTATGACTGCAATATAAGTTCCTTTAAGTAATAAACCTAGCTTATTGATGTGAGACTTACCAAACGTTTTACATAGGGATATGGTTTCGAGTAATGATATAAGCGGTATCACGATGACTCCGGAACCCATGAAGAAAACCATGTCGAAAAAACTTTCATCTCTGTTGGTGAATTCTGGCCACTCGAAATTTGGTAGTCCCATTGGTATTTTTCCTTGAAAACGTTACAGATTTAAAATTAATAATTAAAATTAAATTAAATTTTTAGCACAATTTTAAAATATTTTTTTAATGATTTCCATGTTAGATGAATATTGAAATTATCGTAAATCAAAAAATTATATGTTTTTTGTGTATATCTATTATAAGACGTATAAAGTATTTAAATGTATACGTTTTTACATTTTTCACTTAATCATGTATTTGTATATATATATACACCTATAATATTTTTTGTAATAAAAGAAATGTAATATTCTATCACATACATACAATATCTATTGGTTTTACAACGATGGGGCTTTTTTTTTTTATTTCTGTTTACAATTTTGAATTTTTGGGTAGAAAGATTCGAGCAGGAGTTTTGAAGTTTTTTTGATTGAAAATTCGTTCTAATTAATAGTTTAAAAACGTTATTTTTTTCATTTTCCCAGTAGTTTTTTTAAGCATATTATCTTTAATAAAGAATATTTTTTTTAGATGGGATAATAACAAATGAATCATAATGTGATTGTTCCGTTGGTATTTTACTCTGAAAATGTTACAGGTTATATTTTAAAAATATAATTATAAAATATTTTTTGATGTTATAGAAGTTAATATTGAAATGATTATAAATCCAAATAGTATATGTGTTTCTAGTGTATGTATGTATTATAATCGTAGAAAGTATTTACATTAATCGTACAGACTATCCCGAGTATCTCTTATTCATGGTTAAGTTGGTTTCCAAAAGAAAGTTCTTATCAGAAATGTATAGTAGACCCGCCCGAGAAAACACTGATATGGTCGGTACCAAACGGATCACATAAATAGAGTCATATTATTATTAGGGTTTGATACCAAGGTCGAGAAAACAGTTCGAAATCGGACACATTAAACAGTTTGTAAGCGGCCAAAAAACGGTCAGCATGTCTCAAAAGAGTGAAACCCTACTTTCTTGGGAGGGTATTTGTGCCATTTAGGGAAAATATAAATACGCGTTTTTATTTTTTTTTTTTCACTTAGCCACGTGTAAATATGTAATATACATTATATTTATACATATATATTATTGTACCTATGTAAAAAATTCGATATTTTATCACATATAGTGAGTTTAAAAGTACCTATTGCAACATCGTTTTATAGTTTTATTACCTATATATATATATATATATATAATATGGAGTACCTTCTTTTTATTATTGTACTCATAACTCATAAGTCATAACTACTTGTGTTATAAACACACTATTGAATATTATTTATATCTTTATGTATGTATACTTCTGTATGCATATTAATATATTTTATAATTATGTATTGTATAATATATATAATAATAATGTATGTTTATTTATTTTGTTCCTTGTAGAAATCTGCACGATTCAATTGATTGAAACTACATTTTGTATACATGTTTGTCATATACCGGGACAGGTTATATAGAATTATTTTGAAAAAAAATCTATCTCCGTGGAAAGATGTAGATAAACAGTAAAAATCTTAACCACATAGTAAATCATATAAAATTTTTTTGTTGATTTTCTGATCACCATGGTGTTACATAAATAACCATTAATTATAGCAATAATAAAATAATAATATTCTTTAAAAACGTCTCCCAAGCTTGCAGGATTCGAGATTTATTATAGTTGCTTCATGCGATCAAGGATAAGTGTTAGTAACATTTAAAATTATTTATCGTTTACAAATGTAAATATAAATAATGTTAAGAGTAAGCCATTCTCCAAATTTGGTGACATTTCAGTCACAGAGCGATTTAAAAAAACGAATGGCTGAATAATGTTGAATTTTTTTTTCTTTTATTAGTCTACTTGTGATCAGCATTTTCTTTTCACTTTGAAGTTCTAACTAATCTTCTTAATATTATCTATTATAGGCTGTAGTCAGGGACGTATCCATGGGGTCGGGTCCATGGTTCACTCCCCACCCTCAATTTTTTTTTTCTAGTATCATTTTAAATACTTAACATATTTAAATATGGACCCCAAAATATGTCTGGCTATAGTGTATATTAATTGGAAGAAATATGAACTCTATCTATTCCCAGATGAGGCTGGGTATTGCATATAGTATGTATACATATAGGTATAATATTACTTATAATAGGTACTAGGTATATATGTAAAGTATATTTGTAAGGTACAGTCAGGTTCTATGTACTTATATACATACCGATAATTTTAAATGGGATTGGTGGTGGTCTATCGGACGTAATATCGTGGTCTGTTTCATGTACATACCAATAACAGATAATACTACAAACGATTACTACAAATGCGTTTCTAAATGCACCGACGGCCCAAATAATCTTGTTCGTATTCTTTTGCCGTATGGTCTGTAGTTCTTCTTCCTTCGGTCCTATACGCGTATTGCCGAATGCCTAAACAAATTGTATTATCATATTATTATCATAAAAACCAATAAAATAAAAAAGTTCAATATTCTAAGCAATATATTTATTATTATTATTATTTATTTATTTTTTTGTATTACTAGTTAATTTAAAATATATTATCATATACTACTATATTTAGATACATCTATTTAATAAAACCATGCCTAAAAAAACATTTGATTACCAATAGTAGATCCACCGATTGAAATAGCCACTAATGCCTTCATAATATTTCCCTAAATTTTCTTCCTTCAAACGTGTTTTTTTGTAGAATGGTAATTTTTTAAATATGATATTGAAATAAATCCTCTCTGAAATAATTAAATTCTAAATTCATACCCGAATTTATAGTAAAATAATAGGTATATTACTGGCTGGTTCCACAAAAAAAAAAAAAAAAACAATATATAATATTTAATGTTTTAATTTTATCGACTATATAATAATTAGCAGATATTTTTTACTTCACTATATTATGTATAAAGGTATTAGGTAGATAAATTTAACAAGTCCCTAGTATATATTACCTAATGTTGGTTTTAAAAATGAATATACTTAATACAAAAGTGATTATGTAAAATAATATACATGTCTGCAATCGTCAGACTTGCACATTTTAATTTTCAGGGCTTAGAACCTATAGTATATATTATATTATAATCGTTTATATACAGTAGTCAGGCGTACGATACTCCTTGAATCGATATACATTTTGATCGATGAAAATAACTATGAAAAGCACGAGAGATAATAATAATAATAATAATAATAATACCGTTTATCGTTTATTACGGAATAATGTGAATTATTTATTTACTTATTTCTGTTATCATTTTGCAACTAATTAGCAATAACTCGAAATACCATTTTTATAATTTGCAACATATTATTTTCACCGATATTGACGTTTTCCGTATAAAGTACTTTATTAATTAACTTATTATAATAATACTTAGTATAATAGTAATTATACTTATTTCGAACTAGATACGATATACCTATACTGAATCTAATATTATTTCTTGTATTTGTCTATATATAATTATTAGAATAAATTATAAATTATTATAAAAAAAATGGCACGGGAAATGGGTATATTATGTGAGTATATTATTATTTGGAAATGTATTTTCATAACATTTACCTAAGTACCTATACATATATAGGAAAAATTAGTTTTGTATAATAATCGTTATTTACTTTCAATCTTCCGTTAAGTGCAGTTCATTTTGTCACGTCTTATAAATTGACAGAGTATACACATAGAACATCATGGAAAACAAAGTACATAAGTGTAATCTATCTATTAACATTGATTATAAATACTATAGTATAGTATGCTATTATACCTACATAATTTAAGTATTGTAAATATTGTAATATGAACAGTCTTGGGAAAAGTATTATTTAATATGAAAATGACAATTGATTATTAGATAGGTGCCAATATAGTCTAAGGATATTACCTATCGCATGTATAGGTACCTATTTATACCTACACATTACTGAATTATTATTTTTGCTACAATTGAAAAATTGGTGAAAAAATTTGATATTTTATTTTGCATAATAAACGGGTAAGGCTCTTTATACAGTAAGTATGAATGACTCGTATAATTTCGTATTTTAGAGAATCGGTAATTAACTAATATCATACAATTAATTAACGAAATAGATACAAATATATATATATATTATATATTTATAATAGATGATATACATAGATAGATGAGATGCATCCCAGTATAGGTACCTAATATATATATATATATATATGTATTAAGTTGCGTCTCATTATTTTCGTTTTACTACACACGAGTTGTAAAATTTGTACTCCAATGTCCGTAATTACCTTTATAACTTTTTGATTTGAAACACATTTAAGAGGACGTCGTACGCACGGTTTTTAAGGGGTTCTGTGTAGGCAATTTAAAAATATTTTTTAGATAAATGAAAATCCAACAATTTATATACTTATATAAGTAATATTAAAATAATCTCGAGTCAGTATCGTTTTTTATTAACGTATAATCACGACATTTGTTAAAAAATATGTTCACTCATTTTAAATATTTGTCGACTCGAGAATATCCAAGAAAAATGAAATGAAAAATATATCGTCTAGCGTCGTCCAACGTATGTTAGTCGTTTTTTGATATGCGTATTTTTTCGATTTTTTTTTTTTTCAATACCGTGGCGGGATAAACTTACCAGCAGGTTCGACCGATCGGAGAGCTATTTTGTACATTTTTAGGTATACGGCGAGCGTGGATATCGCCTGTTGGTATATGCACGTTGTACATATAGAGTCGTGTAGGCGGCGACCCGTTTGCGTATAAGGAGGGCCTCCACACCACCATTTTTTTTTTTTTTTTTGGTCAAAAACTACTCATTCCAATTCCCATAGTCCGGCACGATGCGTGCTTTGATAGCGATTTCGAAAACGTATATAGATTTTTCATTATACTTACTCGAGGCCAAGCCACATTTTTCATTTTTATATTTTATGTTATAATATTAAAACCATTTAAAGTTTCCAATATTTTCAACATTTTGAACATAAATACCTAATTAAATAAAAAGTGCTTCGAACAGTCCCTCGTAATGTTATGAAAAATTCGAATATTTTTTCAAAATGGAAATTATTGTATCCATTGTGATGTTTTGATTGAATTAAAATCGTCTATTTGAGTGAAAAAAAAAAAAAACATTTTTTCGTGGTTATAAAATAGACAGCTGACATGTGCACGGGGGTGCGTATAATGGCTCTGTGTACTTTTAATACGAGTCACTAACACTATAATGATCACGTACGCCTCACAGAAACACAAAATCGTACAAAGAAAGTGTAATAAATTGCCTAAATATAACTCCTTAGAATCGTGTGGTGTGGAGCCCCAGCGCTGTACGTTAACATGCCATTTTCATTGACTTATTTTAATTTCGCGTCAACATTATCATGGGTATTATCATAGGCGTAACTTTGTTTTAGGGAGGTTAAAAGAAATTTCTTTCCTTAACTCCTCCTCAAAAAAATTCTGATTATGCACAATGTCGAAATGTATCTTTAGTCTTGTATTATGTCTATTATGTCTATAATCATAACGAGAGCTATACACGATACTAATATGCATTAATAAAACATTAAAATATTTTCTTTATATTCTTTTAAAAACAAAATATTCTATATAAAACAAGCTAATTCAGGGGTATTTGAGTATAATTTTCCACAAAAATCAAAAAATCCCTTAGAAAAACGGAAAATAAGCAATAAAACAAAAGTTGTTAAGATACAAATAGTGGAAGTTTATTCATAGTCTCTTCATCAATAATATTATTATTATTTTAAATTTGAGAACAAAGATAAATCATTGCATTCAAAAGACAATTGTGAGCGAAGCTCGGTATATTTATATAATAAAAAAAGTTAATTATGAAGATTTATTTAGTTATTTCCCCTATATTTATAAAATATTATGTGTGATTTATTGATAATTATTTTAATAATATTGCTAACTACCGGGTAAAAGTGAATTCGCCACGACGGCCATTTTGTGGGCTGTATACATTATCAATGTATATCACAGAATATTGTGATAATAAAACATTTCGAATTTATACCGTGTAAAACCGCTGTATAATAATAAATATTGGGTTCACGAATACACATATATTTACCTACCTATAATTATGTATTACATAATATTTATACATATCTATGCACAAACATTAATGTTATAACTTATGTGTACACGTATAACATAAATATTGTTATTATTATTACTAATATTATTAAAAATGCTCCAGTCTTGTTGTGACTTGTGTTGTTGGTTGTAAGAGTGTTGCGAGCACAGTAAAATATTGAAATCAAAAATGATAAAAATGGTAGAAGACAAAAATTACACAAAACTATAGTTAACAATATATTGTTTAATAATAATATGTAGGTAGTAATTCATAAGTTTTAAATAATAAGGTAATATTATTATTTTATTACATTAATAATTGATAAAGTTCATTATTAATTTGTAAATACCTCAATAAAATATAAATATATATATAATATATAGGTACATATATAGTTTTAAAATTATCAGAGAAAGAATTATTTCGAATACTAAATAAGACTGGACGATTATTTTGAAGATCTTCGATCTTTTGAGAATCAAATTGATCTTGATCAATTGACTTCAATCATTTACACGGGCAACATATAGCAGTTATACAATCTGTGACCAAAATCAAGTTATCACAATAATCGTGCACATAACTTATTGAAATTCGTCAAGGAATATTATAAAATTATATATAATGTCTTTGAAAAAATAAATTCAGAGACTGTTTCTCTCGCACACATGTTGGATTCAACGTTTTATATACAAAATAAGTGTAATGTGCGGTCTATATATTATAAGTTTATGCATAGAACATTATAGAAATGTCACTTAAGGTGATAACAGTTTGTTTACAAAAACTGAGGACTTGAGGACTTAATTTTCAAATCACTGACTACAGTGATTACAGTACAATATCTGTTATCAAAATTTGTCAACAGCTGTTATTTTGAATATCCAAGGTCACCCATTTACTTTACACAGAAACATAGGACATAGCCCTGATAAATATATATAAAATAATATAGTGAATTAGCTTTCTAACTTCATGGCCGGTCCTCGGTTTTTGTAAACAAACTGTTATTACCTTGAGTGACATTTCTATAATGTTCTATGGTAGAAATATACAACAGCCTCTCTATATTATATATTAATCTATATATGTGATCGGCTTCCACCCCTCTACCCCCCATAATAAACCACTCTACGTTAGCATACAGAGCGCCAATATTTATTGACTATTGTTATACACGTATAGTTAAGTATGTTATATTATTTGGAGTAACGCTGTATATAACGTTGTATATTGTGTACAGTAGCGGCTTGTGGGTTCACATTAGGTGGGGCACAAATATTTTACCCCTTTCCTATTACCCCATCATTATAACTTACCACCCCTTATTCCCATTTTTAATTCTTAATATTTACCTTAATTCACTGGTAATATAATATATACATATATAATATAAGAAAAACTTTTAATATATGTCTTATATATAAGCTAAATGTTTTTGTCCTATATAAACAATTAATAAAAACAAAATATTATAATATTTAAATGTCGTTTATTTCCTATACACAATGAATAAAAATAAAATACAGACTTGTGTTTCGAATTATTTGCTAATTAGTTTCAAAATTATTGCTCGGGTTTTAGATCGATATAATTAAATTAAGGTGCCATGTTATATTGGTACCCTATATGGAAAACGTTAATAGCGGTGAAAATAATAAGGTGCAAATTCTGAAATTAGTGGTTCAAATTGTTGCTAATTAGTTGCAAAATTGTGGCACTGATTTGGAATCAAACGACGTGAAGTTGGCATCCCCAGCTATGTTTGTTTCTAGCGCCTCGTATACTTTCTTGCAAATTGTTGCAAATTATTTGAAAAATTTTGATACTAGTATGTATACGATCGGACAAAGTGGGGATCCCAACTCCACACACGTATGTGTATGTGTGTGTGTGTGTGTGTGTGTGTGTGTGTGTGAAGTTTTTTTTGAAACATTAAATATTTAAACAAATTAATTTATCAATACTTTGAATAGATAAAATACGAATAGTAAAAATCTTGGACAGAAAAATTGATCGGCAAATACTTGATCATCAAAAAATTGAACCATTTTTCTAATAATTCCTTAAAACGTCGAAATTGTGAATAAAATTCATCAATACCTTGAACACCTTAAGTTTAAAATTCAACATATTATATCCTTGGTTTTATATATCATAGTATATCCTTATATGAGAATAATAAAATATTGCATGTCAGTATTCTGATTATCTTTAATTTAGATTTTAAAAAAATGAGTTATTTTTCTCAACACTGCACGTTGGTGTTCAAAAAAATATGGTCATAATTTTAACTTCAAGATACCGTTGTTTAATATTTTAACGGTCAAGGTTTTGATAGTTCAAAAGAATCGACATTTTAAACGTTCGTAATATATTCAATGTTTTAAGAGTCTTCTAGGAAGCGTTGGGTTTTTTATGTTCTGTAAAAATTTCTCGAGTAATATTCGTATACAGAAAAATGTTTGCCAACGTGATACTTACGAACCTTCAAGAGCATCACTATCATTATGCATACGACTCCCATGACCGTATCTCCTACACTGATGTTACTGATGTTCTCCAACAGGGTATTACACATCTTCAACAAGTTTCCTCCCCCAGCTTTGACGCCAATCAGGTCTTTTACCTGCGACATAATGACGAGAATGGCCGCGGCTGACGTGAATCCTGAGCGCACGGGTACGGATATAAAGTTCAAAATAAATCCCACGCCCGCAAAGCTCATCAGTGTCTGGATAACACCCGTCAGAAAGCACAACAGTGTCGCGTATACCGATCCTCGACCACCGACCGTGTTGTTTATCAATAACGCCACGATGGCAGTGGGTCCAATAGCCACTACTTTGCTGGTGCCAAACAATGTGTAAATGAACGTGCATACAAAGGAACTGTAAAGACCATACTGGAAGAGAGAAAAATGAAAAAGGTGAAATTAATTTTTACTAATTAAAAAAAAGTTTTTTATTATAGAAACAACGACAACATTATACAGGTTAGGTTAGCTGCAAAAGAGTAGGTATGCCTTGATTGTATCAACCGTAGCACATGTGAAGTTAGTTCCCCGCACTCACATCAAACTGCTTCCGGACAATTTTAAATTATTTTAATCAACTTTTTAGAATTTGTTACTTTAATTGTTTCCTAAGTGATAGCTGATTTCTCAATGAGAGACTAACTTCACGTTAATCAGTCTCCGCTTAACCGAATATTTTCAAACTTAATTTATTAAGTTATTTTTAATTGTTAACAATTTGTAGCTTCACCGTTTCTGAGATATTACTATAGGAGTAATCAAAAGTAAGGTCAGCCTCCTCCCCCTAACTCACTAAATTTACATTAAACAATTTGTAACTACTTGTAATCGACTTTTCAGAATATAATTTTAAAATAATCTAGACTGCTTAAATTATATGTTCTGAAAAGTCAGTTACAAATGATTTCGAGATATTTTAGTTAGTAATTGGTAACTAAAACTTATTATAACTAATAATCGCACCGTCCTATGTTGGCTTCTCATTTTGGAATATGCTAATATATTAGAAACAGCGAGGTTATTAATTCTAAAAAAATTACAAATTTAAAAGAATATAATTAATATTAGGCTTAAAGACTTGTAGCAGATTCTACTAATTATAATATCATAAGGATTCTAAATCCAAAATATTAATTTGCACATGGATTATAGAGGCGTTCAAGTATTACGTCAGTAAATTTTTGGTCATTTAGTCTTTTAGGCATTCCCTCCCCGTTGATAGCGAATGTCAGCAAACGACAGATTCCCCCTCCCCCTACCTAATTACATGAGCATAAATCCAATAACCTCTCTTAAATTAATAAAAAAAAAAAAACATATACAAAACCTATAAGAGATGAAGAACTGGTGACATCTGCATGATTCAGATCCCATTCCCCCATCCACCTTGTCTACCAATATCAAAATATGGCCGACCCTCTCCTCTCCTAGGCACTTTGTACTAAATACTTGAACCCTATATACTTACATTAGTATAATTTACGGTTTTTGTTTATTAGAGTATATTTTAGCATTATGTACGTAATAAATGCTTTTTAGTGTTTTGTTTTGTATTTTCCAATAGATAACATGGAAATCTAATATGTACAATTATTATACAAAAGTGTGTATCACAATAAATTATGGAAAGAGGATGGCATATAATAATTATGTTATATATATTTTTTTTACCATATATGGTAAAAAATATGAATATTTCGTTTTTTGATACATTGGTTTTCGTTATAAGTTGTTAAAAACTTTTTTGGTAATTTGCAATATTAAAATTAATGAATAATCTTTTTATTTTTTAATATTGTATTGTAGTACAATTAAAGATACATAAAATAATGTTATTATAATTTTACCTCTTGACCCTGGAAAAATTATTATAATTATTACTTAACTATCATTAAACGCGAAATTTGTCTAAAATATACATTTTATAGGTAGGTAGGTAACCTATGGAAAATACTCTACTCATCAACCATTAAAATAACTTTCTTTTATTAAAATGTTTTTGGCATTCATAATTTTATTATTTATAAAAAATAGTAAACATTTATATTTTTCTAATTAAAAAAGTTTGAATAAGAAATGGATTTAACACAAAAACCATAAGTCATATGAGTATGTTAATTGTGCCTTATCACTTTCTTTTGCGTGTAAATTAAATCTCAGAAGAAGATTTTTTTCTTAGATATTGAACAGTTTTAGCAGTAAAAGTGCATATTTCAAAAATAAATGATCAAGATATTATCTACATTTTAACATTTAACGTAGGTGATTTTTGATTAAATATATTTAACTAACGTTCTAACTTCTAAACCTTTGGCAAATTGTAAAATTTAATGTCCTATATAATTATTTTATTTTTCTAACTATATCAAAAGTAACCTAAAAAAAAAAAAAAAAAATCTTATATTTTATATAGATTTACTTAAGCCAAAAAAACTGTTCAGTTCCCCAGAAAATACAAAATGCATATTCTAAAAGATGATTATATAAAAAAATTACTAAAAGCTGTGTTTATTAATATTTGTAAGAGATATAAAAAACAAACACTTTTGTAATTTGATATACCTAGATATTTTATATTTTTATTATGAGTAACTATATTAAGAGTAACAATAAATTTGACAAACTTAAATTTTAAGATCGGGTAGGGTTGTCCAGACATAGAGGGTACCTCCCCCTCAATTACCCTACTGTCTCCATGTAATAGTATAAGATATAAATTTTCGAATGGCCACTGCAAATTCAATAACTTACAGTCAAACATACTTACTCGGACCTTTGGCAAAGTGCGATGTACCTCTGGTATATAACAATACTTACCTGCTAAAAATTAAATTATGGGACACTCTAAAACTGAATCTAAAATCTGGTTCCTCGCAATTTCAGCTACTTCCCTTTTTTGCTTAAAGACTCTATTGGTGAGTGCTCATTGAAGGGTCAGAAGAGGTACATATCCTCTCTTGAACAATTACTTTACAATGGGTTATTGCTGAAACCGGTAGTAAATATAAAATATATTGTAATTACACTATATATATATAGAGGCCTATGCTCTTGTCCTTTTCCACAGACGATTTCGCCCAAAAGTATACTATATTCCTATGGGAACGTGGAAAGAATGTACCCGTAATGGTTAATAATATGCATTCCATCAGGAAGTTTTTATTAGGCATCGATTGGGAACGGAACGGGAGTAATCGACCACATTATAGTACGTTCTAGAGTAGGCCATAACGGTTCCTAACGGGTGGGCCCTGTCGGCAGAGAAATGACAATAAAATCCTGTCAGTCTACGCCGTTAGAGCCCCCGATACTTTCCAACTGGAACTGCATCGGTGGTGGAGGTTTGGTTATCATAATTTATTAGAATGATAATATACATTATACAAGTTATAATGTTACACAAGTTGTAAGTGTGTGATGTCAATTATACAATTTATGGATCAACTATATAGTTATTAGATCCGAGTACAAATATCCCCATAAAATATACGTAAAAAATGCAATCAATGGAAATTCTAGGTTTGGTACTGTTGTGGTGGCTTGTCGAAATACTGTCTGACCAGACCTAATCTACCGAAATCTAACCATAGTAATCATACAAAACGCCCAGACATGTGCGAACGTTTACATTTTAAGTCGACAGAACAATATATTATCTTCTTTGATGTTTAATCGAGTAAACTGGAAAAAATCTAGTCCGTTGCGTTTAACGGTAAATAGGTAATAGTAAGTATGTATTGATAGGCCCACAGTACCTGAGCTGGTACTCCGACTATGCTGGCCATCGCCATTGACTGAGGTATTACAGTCAAGCCGATCGTGATACCAGCCAGGAGGTCGCCGATAAAGTCTTGATTCGAATATGTAGAGATCCATTGTAATATATGTAGTTTTCTTTTAGTACATTGGGTAAGATTTTTTAAACGGTTATAAGAACCGATTTTTGTCGGCCCCACGTCATCGAATTCCACTGAAAAATTCATCACCATTAGTCTAAAACTACAATTTTATAAATAATAATATAATATTATACTACTTCACTTCATTAAAAATTTGAAACTTAATCAACATTTTTGTAATATTCTGGTATAAACCATCACGGATTTCACCAATTATACATAATATAAACAATGTATGTTTAAATTTTCAAGTAGAAGACATACGTATTAGCTTACATACTCAACTATTTATATTAATTATTTTCGAAAAATAATAAATAGGTAAATGTTCATAAGCACCCACAGGAATTTTATCTGGAGACATGAAATTAAATACTGTAAATAGGTAGATACAATAAATAAATTGTTTTTGTTAACGTAAAGAAAAACTACCGAAAATGACCGAGAATTGTATTATAAATCGAACATTGGTATAATATGCTAATGCCATAAACTTTAAATTTACACCAAATATTATATTACATTACATATTATGTATTACTATAGTATTATATTGACGTGGACCACTTTTTATTAAGTTTATTACAAAGTTTTGAAATTTTATTTGTGTTTTTTTTTTTTTTGTGTCAAAATGCACAGTGTTCAGTAAAAATCGTCTCGATAGGAACTCTAATATTTATTATAATTGGTGTTTTAAAAATATTCATTTTAAATTTTCTCAGTAATTTTCTTAAGGAGTTAAGCGTAAAGGAAATCTACTGAAAATAACGGAAAATTATTATAAATTGGAAAATATTAAAACACCGAGCTTCACTCGGAATTTTTTTCGAACTTAATAATATATCTTTGCTTTCATTTCTGAAGTAAAAATAATATATTATTTTGTTCGAGAATCGAAAAGACAGCGGAAAAGGGTTCAACATTTGTAAGTGAATGGTTTGTTTAATGCTCACTATATATAGATGTGCGTTAAATATAGAATGTTTAAAATCTGAAAAATCTGAAATATATAATTAATGTTTTGTTTTACAAACCTATTATTACTTTTACTTACAGAAACCCTAAAAAATGTAATTATGCATAAATTTAATATAATAGGAATATAATTCTAACATAATAGTATATATGTATTAAATATCTCGAAAGAAAAAAACGTTAAGTTAATATATTTTTGTTTATATACCTAAACACGAAAAATTTAAATTTCAAATAAATGTATTATTTTTACGAATGATAAATGACTTGTTCGATTTAATATGATATTTTAATTCTAAAATCATGAAGTTTATCGATATGGTACCTATATTATATGGGTATTCTATTAATTAGAAAAATCGTCTAGAATTATTTTGTAAAATGCATTTGAAATTCATGAAATTGTAGATTTATTAAAGGAGGGGTAGGACATCAGTCTTCATACCACTTTCATTATATATATTCATTCTTGTATTCAAATAATTATTTGATACCTATATATTGTTATGATAAGTATTTCACTAAAATTTGAAGTCTTGTGTTTAATTTTTTAATTATTGTATAGTATATAGGTTAGATTTTCAAATCAAAAATCATTAAATAATAAAATTAATAGTTTCGCACTGTAGTTATTAATAACTCTTCTTCTTCTTCTTCTTCTTCTTCTTCTTCTTCTTCTTCTTCTTCTCCGCTTTCTCTCTCAATTATTTGGAGTCGGCCACCCTAGTCCTACACTACTAATTAACTCTATCTCCCGCATTTTTTTCAGACTTCCTTTACCCCCCTCTTTCCATCAACATACATTTCCTTCACTAATCTTACTGCCTCAGTCTTTTCCCTCTTTAATACATACCCGAGCCATCTCAATCTACTCTCCTTCATTTTTTCAACTATCAAAGCTATTCTTATATTACCTCGTATATACTCATTCCTTATTTTATCCTCTCTAGTTACTCCACTTAACCACCTTAAGTCTCTGACCTCTGTTCTGTCTTCCTATCTACTGTCTATCATTATGTCCCATACATCATTGTAGGTCTTCCTACTGCCTTATAAAATTTACCTTTTAATCTAATAAGGATTATTTTGCTACACAAAACCCCTTACGCTTCTCTCCACTTCATCCATCCACACTTAATCCTGTTTTTATTATCCTCTTCGAAATCCCCATCTTTTTGTACAAAAGACCCTAAATACTTGAACCTCTTAACCTCTCTTACTACATCCCCTCTCAACTTTATTTCTAGTATTTCTCTATTCCCTCTGGCCTCTATGTTCCCTTTCACCAAAATCATACTCTATATATTTTGTTTTACTCCTTAGTTCTTTATTTTCAAGAGCTTCCCTCTACTCTTCAAGTTTACCATTAATTTCCTCAGGGCTCTCTTTTATTAATACTATATCATATTCAAACAGCATGCACTATGGTACCTCACCCTGTATATCCTATATATTCATTACCAGGGAAAATAGGTAAAGTCTCAAATCCGAACCCTGATGTACTCTCATTCTTACCCTAAATTTCTCAGTTTCCCCACACAAACTCCTCACTCTTGTACTCGTGCCTTCATATATATCTTCAATAATGTTCACATACATCTTTGGTAATCCTTTTTTTATCTAAGATCCCCCTGGGAACCCTATCATAAGTTTTCTCTAGATTTAATAAATACCATACACAATTTCCTTTTCCTTTCTCTGTACTTCTCTAAAATCTGTCTTACACAAAAGATTGACAGGTAATAATAACTAATTAATGAAATTGAGAGCAATATATTTATATATACAGATACAATTAAAATATTTAATTATTTCAATAATAAGCATTAGTATAATAATATTAATACTTACAGATTACATCATTGGTTATTGTAGTTGCTACGTTATTCAGTTGTAGATTATAACCTTTTGTATTGTTTTGCGTGGTCCATTTATTTCCAGACTAAAAACATAAATCAGCAAATCAATAATCAGGGCCACTATTACACACAGAGCCGTTCACCATTGTCCATTGGCCCTTCATAACATAACATCCTCTCCCCTCTAACATATTTAATTAGAGTAATGATTGATCATTTTTAGTAAACTATTTACAGTTTTATTGAATAATATTAAATAAATAACTATAAAAGTATAATAATATATTAAAAATAAATAAATTAATAAGTGTACAATATAATAGTTGCAAATCTAGTTTATATAATTAGTATTGTTGTATATTCGTATTGTCGTATAACATTCAAGGCTAGATAAGTTACTTATTTTTGTACTAGTTCAATAGCACAATTAAATTAAGAAAACTGTTGGAAATAATTTAAAGCCGAATTTTAGCTTGTACTTCACTCTTCTAATGAATTAAATCAAAGTCTTGATGTATATTCTCTGTGCATTCAGTCATCCCTGTCTATTAAAAAGAAGGTGTATGTCCACCCCCTTCCCACCATTTTAGTCAATGATTAAAATGGAAAGTAATTGTAGGGGGACTAAGCTAATGCAAAAAAAAAGCGTCCCTCGAATCCAGTGGTGGTTCTGGTGGTTCTTGATAAACGCTAATGGGAGGAGGACAGTAAAAAAAAATTTTTTTTTGTTTATATTTCATACATACACTTTACTTCTAGGTTTCTAAAGTTTAGACACTTTATATCTCCGTTGTTTTTTAGCCATTATTTTATATTTTGAATGTAATATGTTTTACAATGATGTTTATTTTTTTATTTTTTCTACTTTTCTACCAGAAGGAGGGCTCCGATCTTTAAAAGCTTACCTTGTTTCGGGTAGCAAATTGCATATAGTTGGTACTTTAAAAAGGACATTTTTCGAATTTCTTAATACTTTTTTAATGCATAAGGAAAAACTACCAAAAAAAAAAAAATTATGAAAAAACGGCAAAAATACAATTTTGTCAAATTTCGAAAATAATAACATAAAAATCTTAAAATTTATATCGAATATTTAATTTAGTAATATAGAACAAAAATGTAAAGTCGATTGTAGAATGAGGTACCTATGGACAGTAGGTAATATATATATATATATATACCGCAAACAGATGTAAGTAACTTAAGTAACCGTGTCTGTGGTCTGCATTAGTCAAACGCAAACAATACAAATTTTATATTTCTTGGGTAGGTACTTAATTTATAATTGAAATCTAATTTGATTATCTACATATTAAAATATTTTCTGGACATTAGATAAGTATTGACATATAAAATTAAAAAAAAAAAATTAGGGAGGGGGCCCGGTTATGTTCTTTGATTTGTGATCATATCAATATTTCGGGGGGTCGATTCTTAAACTCATTCGACAAGTAATCGAAAATGAGTAGTGTACGACAATAGTCGTATGGATATGCAGTATACGCTTGACCGAAACCCGTCGTACCTATTTTTCAATACCATTCGACATATTTGGAATCGCACACTAACTGTAATGATGGGTGACAATATGGTAGTATAAATTGTTGTTTAAAACAAATTGAAGATAGTGTATCTATGTGTATTTTTGAAATTAGTGTTTATCCCGTTGTATACATATTATATATAAAATAAAAGGAAATAATTAATGTTTTATTTTCAAATAATTAAATAATATTTATCGATTGGTTTGTAGTCGGTTTAAACTTGAAGTTTTCTTTTGGGTTTCTTATATAGGTACTCCAATACTTCAAATAAAGACACTTTTTACTTACTGATATTCAAAATCAAGATAATATTGAAATCAAAATCAATAAATATATGATAATAATAATAATAATAATAATAATAATTTTTATTATTATTATTATTATTATTATTATAATTATAATTACTAACTGTAAAGGCCATTCAAAATCAAATTTATACAAAAGTAAATATCTAATTAAAAACAATTATTAGTCATCCATATATATATATATATATATAAAATAAATTAGTTTATTGACTTATAAATAAGTTTATGACGAACTTTTGTTCATACCTATCTATTAAAATAATTGATTTTTTGTGCGGATTAAATCCCTATCAAATGTGTTTTATCGTATACATAACAACACTTTTGATGTGTCTTACCATTGATTTTAGAACTATACATATATTATATAGTTCTAAAATCAATGGTCTTACTCTACTGAATACATTGGTATTAGTTTTATTTTTACAAAATTAAAATGACCAAAATTTCACCATTTATATGACTCCTACTATATTTTATTATATTATTGCTACTTTTGCCCTTGAAGTCACGTGTGCTTATGTCCCCTGAATTTGTATAACTTGTATAACATGTATACAACTGAATTTTGTTTTTTATTTCAATTGCATTACAAAACTCTATAGGAATGGATCATGACGTATATTAATTACATATGTTATGAATAATTTCTTCTGAATATTTTTTTTTTTTACGTATTTTGTATTATCTACGATTTATTCATAATTTACCGACAACGAAAATACAAGTATTGTACCTACTTATACTACAAATTATTCCATATTATTAATATTAAAATGTATTCATGCTTTTATTAAACTAAAAAAAAAAAAAGTGTTTATTGTATTTTATAAAAATACCTATATGTAAGTTAAGAGGACATTACACATCCAAAATAAGAAAATAATAACTAGTTTTACGTGAACATAAAATACTAGGACTATAAACAAAATTAACTCACCAAATTTTTATCCCACATAAAGGAGATCTAAATATGTACGTTTTTATATTTTTTTTTTTTATAAAATTATTTTAAATAAAGCACCTACCTACCTAATTTAACTGTTGAACTTTTATGAATTTAATATTTTTCGACATTTATAATTTTACAATACAAAATTGAGACAAGTTATGAAAAAATATATGTGCTACGTTATTGAATAAGTTCTTTTCTTGTAATAATAAAATTTGGCATTTTTATATTAGCCCCGGTGTTTTATTTTTGCGTAAATACGTTTTTTTTAACTAATATTATCGTTTAATATTAACACAATTGTACAAAAAGGTACTGACACAAAACTATTTTTAAATTACTTTTAAAATATTATTAAATTGTTAGATTTTCATTTTTTTTTTAAATTCCTAAAAATGTCCTATACAGAAACCCTTATAAATGGATGGGGATGATTGGCGTCTTCTTGAATAATACAGTTCTTAAAGCAATTCTATCATACGCTACAAAACTCCATCTATATATTGTTAAAAATCGATTACATATCAAAGTAGAAATATATTTGAGATAAAATTAGTTTGATTTCAGAAACGAATGAAGGACATGAACAGAAATATTTATATAATAGCTTAGTGACAAATACTATAGATGGAAGAATTTATGAAACTATACTTGAATAATGCATAAAAATTACTTAAAAAGAATCACGAATACCGAATTGAAAACAATGTTTGAATGTAGATGTAAATACTATACATTATAGGTACCTACATTCATGGAAAACCGATGTCAATCATAAACTTTCGTGTATTTTTACATAATTATTTAAAGGTAACTTATACAAACTATGCTTTGGCTTAGTTTATAATATTGTGAGAAATTTTGAAACAATTGAAAAAATTCTCAAGGTAGATAGGTCACCTGTGAAGAGAAGAAGACATTATACAAACTCTTAAAGGAAGAAAAATGAGCTGGCTTGGACACATATGGAGATCGAGCGACATAATGAAGGATACGGTTAACTGGAAACCAGAAAGTAAGAGACTATACTGGGCAGGCCGAAGAAAAGGTGGATAAACGAATCCAATCAGAATTTTCGGGCAGTAAAGAAGAAGAAAAAGGGTAGGTCATTTACTTTGATTTTTTAATCCTCTAGACCTCTGCGTTTGCTCCTAAAATATACTTTTATAAATACTTATATAATACTCTAACGTAGTAATATTATCATTTGCGCTATACCAATAAGGTTCGTTTTCATAGACATTTGTTAATGTTACACAAATGTATGATGGGTATAATAGTTGTAAACGTTTTTTTAGTGCAATATATAACAAAGATAAATCATATCAATATTCGTTACTAAAATTTTAATTTAGCTTTGGTATCCTATACAAATGTATTAGTATTTAGTCTTGGAAAATATAGTTTATAATTTTTTGACGAGGCTTGTTAAATTAATTTTTATAAAAATTAACATAATATTATATAGGCATAAAGAAAACGTTTACAGGCATTATCTACCAATTACCATATTAAAATAGATGAATAAATCGTAAACAGAGGTAGATTGACAAAAATAAAAAGGAACTAAACCAACTTGGGATAGACAATATGAATGAAGCAACTCTGAACAGAGACAGATGGAAAGAAGTTTGTTTTGCAGCCATGGACTTTAATGGCCCCTAAAGCTGAAAGAAAAAGAAGAAGAAAAATAGAACTTACTTGATAATCGATGTCAGGCTGTTGAATACTCGAATATTTGTAATCTTGAACCATATTGATAACGACTGATACCTACTCCGATGTTAACTATATATAAGTACTATATAATATATATATATATATATATATATATATATGTATACTAATACCAAACCTATTTCATAATTATAAGAAGTTTATATTATGGTATTCACCATAAAATAATTGTTAGAAAATAAAATGAATAAGTACTCAAAAAAATTATCAATTGGCAATACGAAGAATATAACATAGGTATATGATTAATCGAAAAGGTGAATCAATAAATCTAGAAGGGCTAATGTATTAGTACAAAAATCGGGAATGTAAATATAAGAGCTTGTTAATTTTTAATTCAGTTTGATTAAAATAATTAGAATATAATGGTTATGATAATGATTTTTTTACATTACTCAAAATTGTAGACGTCGTCGTTCAGTACAGGTTATACTATATACTAAATTATATCAATAATTTCTGTTTGTATAGGTTTATCCAACTAATAATTACAAAATTGAAATTGTTTCTAGAAATATATTTTTGAAATTGTCAAAATAAATGTAGACTACACCGAAATGTTCATTATACGCCTGACCGTCAAGAAAATGTATTTTTATAAATGCGGTGTGGATTTTTATGATTGAAAATTATACAAAATTATAACAGCATAAACGACGTCGAAACTTTATATACTTACGCGATATTCGAACATATATCAGCCAGCAAAAATAGTACACAATCCAACTGGTCTAATCCCCACCGTATACAAAACATATACACAGGTTTGAGTCTGGTTTTTTTTCCTAAGTGCAGTTGAATACATTTTACGTTATTCAATGTAAGTAGACAATACAGAGCACTAATTTCAGAAATTAACTGTTTTACGTGCCTAATTGATCATTTAAAACTTCTAATCATATTACTATGATAGAATAAATATTTTGTCATGCCTACTACTATCCAAACGGGTCGCTTTGGATCTGATCTGTGACCAGACCCTTTCTTTTGATTCGGTCATTTACATTCACGGTTCCTTTCATTCATCAGGTCTTCTCGTCCATCGAATCTTCTCGTCCATCGGATCTTCTCGGTCCTCCGGACTTCTCGTCAGGGGTGTAGCCAGGGCTTAAGGTGGAAAAAATTTCAGGGGGGACTCATATAGTTTTAAGCGTTCATTATATCATTATTAAGGTGCGGATTTTAATGAAAAATACATTTTTTAATGGGTGGTCTAGGGCAATGCTTTCCAAGTACAAAATTCGACTTTAATTTTGCATTTTTTTTATAACATTTTGGGGTTTTAAAGCGTTTATTAATATTTTTAGAGCATTTTTTCATTTTTCATATATATTTTATGCTTGGTGTATGAATAAATAAATATAATAAATACAATTTAGCATGAAATAAAAAGCTTTAAAAATATTTATTAAAAAATGAAAAATATTTATCTAGTTTCATAAATTAGTTACTTTTAGTACCTATATGTAATTCTCAAAGTATAAATAATATCAATAATATCCTCGATATTGATAATACAGAGGTATAACATATAAGATATAAATTTAAAATTATTTTTTTAAATAATACACAAAACTGATCAGAATTGTTTTTTGTTGAATTTAAATACATTTTTAAATATTTTCAGGGTATTTTTTTTAATGCATTTTTTAATATTGTGGCATTTTCTAAGGCAATAAATCATTGTATTTTTATAGGATAATTTTCATATTTTTTAGGGCATAAAAATCCGTGCCTTAATAATTATATTATGTACCTATAATATATATGTATATACAGAGTGATTTTTTTAAGTATGCGCTTACCCCACTTTTAACCCTGAATAATGAACAATTTTGAAATGTGTTTCATGTTAAATTTAAAGCATTAATAATGTTATATTTTTTATAACAATTTATCATTTTGATAGAAAATTCATTTTTTTTTTTTTAATATATATGAAGTTATTAGTAGTGGTTGCCATTTAAGAAAACTAAAAAACTAAAAAATCACCCAAATAAAAAAATAGTATAAAAATTAATGTTATTAATGCTAAATTGTACTAGAAAAAAAATTCAAATTTACACATTATACACGGTTAAGAGTAGGGTGAGTTTGCTTAAAAAATCACTCTGTATATACTGTATATATATATATAAATCTTAATTTTACGCTATTTTATAAAGAACTATTTTAAAATAAAATAATTATAAAGTACTTAAATAGAAATAGAAATTGTATTTTCTTTAATATTAAATAACAAAAACAAAAATAAAAACTTAACAAACATAACAATTATAAAATTAGTTTCTGAATTATTATATTGATTAATATTTGGTTATAATTTGAGCGTTCCGGCGTAGCTTAAGAGAAATTGTTAAAGGGGTCGCTTTTTAACCACCGTCAGAGGTAAGAGGACTGAGTCCCTCTGCTTCCTTCTATTTTAACCTCTGGGCGTAGCTAGTGGGTAGGCCTGATAGGCCCGGGCTGACCCATTATTCTTTGAAAAACAATTTTTAAATGCTTTAAAATTTCCCCAAAAATATATTATGATAACTGGTTCTTATTAATACTTTATAATAAACACATATTTAATAAAAAATAAAAAAACTCAATTCCACAAAAATACGATTTACCTTTATTTGGTAAATATGTATTTATTAGTGATGTCATGAACCTAGATTTTTGAGATCGAACCGAACCGAACCCAACTTTTTTAAATTTTAATGAACTCGAACCGAACCGAACTATTCAATTTAAAAATTGAACCCGAGCCGAGCTTCAAAAAAAAAATTAAAAACAATTAAGCACTTAATAAGAGAACTTCGCATCCGCATATGCTGTCTCCGTCTATCTAATGAGAAAAATAGCAAAATTACACTACGCAAAACAATAAATGTGGTGCCTACATTAAAACACTTATTACCAATTTTAAAAAGGAGAATATTTTCTAAAAAATTACATATCCTTTTTTGTAAAATATTGTGTATCAAAGATACACAGCGTTTTAAGTTTTCCTTTTTTTTTTTAAAACTGTAACTTATTTGATAAACAATATTTTACAAAAAGAATATGACATTTTCTAGAAAATATTTTCCTTTTTAAAATTGGTAATAAACTCTAATTTTAACGTATTTTCCACATTTAAGCTGCTTACACACTGCGCGTATAAAACAGTGTAAAATGCGGACGCGCCCACCATACACACTAGACGCGTGTCAACGTGTTTCATGATAACATAAATAGATACAAGTCATTTCTCAAAAATAAAAAGGGCGCCAAATTTTATTTGAACGGTACACTTTTTTTGTATTTTGTTGTATATTAGTATAGGTACTATTTAGTACTAACCTTACTGTCTATTGTGAATGACTATAGGTAGGTACTGTTTTGTTTGTTTTCGGGCTTTTTGTTTTTTTTTAATAAAGTATGGAAGTGTTGGACAATATTGAAGCAGCATGCGTAATTTACGCATTATACGAAGAGAACGAAGTCAATAAAAAACTTAATAAAAAGAAGGTAAAAAGGCGACATTGGGTCCATCCTCTAAATGTCAAAAGACCGGCAAATGGTCAGTAGCTACCCTGAAGGGTTCTATAAATATTATAGAATGTCGATAACATCGTTTGATGAGTTGGTAAGTAAAAATATAAGTTATAAATTTGAAGTAATTAAAAAATATGGTCTTCTCACTTAGATATTTTCCTTGACGGTGGGGAGGGGAGTTGGATAATAATAGTTTCAGGGCATAACGTTTAATCATACAATATGAGCAGGACCGTTCCGAGGAATTCAACATCGGGAAGTAGTCGGGGCAAATAGTAGACAAAGTAAATGAACTTTTTTGGAATTTTGTCGGGAAATTATGTACCTAGCAATTAAGTATTTTTTGGAATTGTAAGTCGCAAACTATAAAGTAATAGGATTTTAGTTGGCAAAATGGGAAAAAAGTTAATTACTTTTTCTTTTCTTATTTTAGGTTTTGAAAAGAAGTATTATTATTTTCACATTTTCATCCCCCCCCCCCTACAAATAAATCTTTCTTCAGGATGACCCTGAATATGAGATTAGTTGGTAGGTAGGTAATAAAATATTATATATATATATATATAAAATATAAATATGAATTTTAAATGTTTTCCAGGCCTTGGGTTGGGGTAAGTCAGAGATCAAAGACAAACTGAGTAGGTATGAATGAAGTATGAACGTAAAACAAACGCGGCGTATCGCGACGTATGAATCGTCCGTGTGTACAAAGAAAACGGAAATGCATTAAAAATACATTGGGAATATAGTTTAATTTTATCTACAGATCGCGATCGAACGCTCAAAATTAAACATGCGCGTTTCGGCGCAATCAGACGCGACCGGACGCACGTCTATTTTTCGTGTGTGAATGCAAAACATTTAAACCCGTATAAAAGCGCATGTTTAATTTTGTGTTATCAATCGCGTCGTTTTATACGCGCGTACACGCGCGTTCGAATCGTGTAGTGTGTAAGCAGCTTAATAATATATTTTACCATTCTTATCTGATGTTTCACAACGCCGCTGACTAAGTATAATAATGATATTAAATATTATATTGGTAAGTATCTAACAATGCGGGATGTCGAGATGCCGGAGTCACTTACGCACTTACATGCACAAGTCAGCGATCTATTTTACAACCACAAAAAAATGTTTATTTTTAATTCAAATAGGCGATTCTAATTCCATAAAAACGTCGAATTGCATACTCAAATGATACATTTTAAAACATAAATAAATTCCTCAAAACATTCATGAGGTATCGTACCAAGAAAATGTCGAACATTATTTCTCATTAATTAAATATTTGCATTTGAAATTAAGAAAAATTTTGAATTTTAAACCACTAGTATTACAATAAAAATTTTAAAAAATCAAAATTTTCTTGGTACGATTCCTCAAGCATGTTCTAAAGAATACAATAAAGTCTTGAAAATTAATATCGGAGTAAGCACCGTGTCTGTTGGAATTAGAAACAGTAGTTTTTGACATTATTTACGACAGGCACGATGCCCCTTAAGGGGGTTGTAAGCTATCAGTTTCTAAGGAGTTTTGTATAGGCAGTTTAAAATACGCAAGCATATTAGCCATGTAACTGTGTGAGTAATAAATGATTGTTAGTGTGTGGAACTTCCCGGAATACCTATTACCGCTTCTTATCTGTAAAACAGACTGAGTACCTTTCTACGAACATAATTATTTATTACTAGGGCTTAGAGGTTATTGCAATTGCATGTTTTTTTGTGGGATATTCGATTTATTGCTAAGTAAGCTATAAATTAATTTTAAGGCACCACAAAAATAATATCAAAAGTTTATAGTGCATATTTTGTAATTTTTTAGTTTTAAAAGCATATTATATTTCATAAATTATTAAATTTTTTTAAGCATATTTAATGATTAACGATAAAATAATTAAAAATTCATAAATTAAAAAATATATTAATTTGAGAGTTATCATTATATAATATAACTAGTTGATATAAACCAAAGATTTTGATATTTATATTTAAGTGCTCGTATTTATTATAGAGAATAATATTCAATGTGTTGGTATTGACTTTTGTTATTCTATGATATTATATTTATTAATATTATATTATATTCTATGTTATATAGTGATACATCAAATTTATTATTATTATTTACTATTTACAGTTTTATAAAATTATAAATTATATAAATATAAAAATGTATATTTACAACTTTTTAAGATCATTATGTTCCGAGCCTTATTTATTACTATAGATATTAATGTTGTCATTTTATAATAATCACTAACTTGTTACCCAGTGTTTGGAAAGAATGACGTTTATGCGTTCACGTTCATATTTTGTGAATGATAGGTACTCGTTTCTGTCAGAAAGAACGTGAACGTGAACGACGTTCATGTTTTTAAGGAATTGAACGATTTTCAGGCCATTTAAATGAAATTAAAATATGTTGAAATTTCGCTATAAACATTAATAGATTTAAATATGACACTTAAAAATCCAATTGTCTGCTATAAAATTAAAACGATAATTTCTATGAATCGGTAAACTTTAGTAGATATTTTATTATAAATATGGAAAAATGTATATTTTGTTAATAATTGATTAATTAAAACCAACGATCACATGAATGCATCTGATGAATCATTCATAATTTTCTGTAAATTTCTCATACGTATTGATATGTCACGTCACTTTTTTCATCGTGGCGATATTGATCGTCAAAACATTCGAAAATTGACAAAAATAAGGGGTAACAATGTGAAATATCGATTGGTATGATAATTTTACAGGAAATACAATGGTGTATTTATTTTTACATTTATCTCAAAATACTATGAATTACAATTTAAAAACTTGGTTTACTGGATAGAAAAAATATTTCAAAACTTTCGTCATTGTGTCAGCCCACTGCCGAGTATGCTATGTACGAAATTTTGGTATTCATTTTAGGAACATATAATAATTTTACATTTTACATACATATAATAATATACTCATGTATATATATATAATTTTTTTTTTTACTGTAGTAATTTGAAATACAATAAATTAAAATTAAAAATTTTTAAATTATAATCATATTAAATTGAGTTACCTACCTATATTTTAATGTAAAACCAAAAGAGTATAATTCTAAAAAAGCTTATTATGATTAGTAGGTAACTAATATTGCAATAAATTTGAAATAACACTTTATTTTACATTTATCGCTTGAGTTGCCGTCAGCTTCGGGAACAGCTGATGACCATTTTCGCATAAAAATGAAATAGCCATTTTTATGAACACAATATTGTACACTTGTACACCTAGAGCTGGGTCCTTACTTGGCCAATTTGCTCGCAACACACTCGCTCGAACTCTAACAAAATTCTTAGGAGCAGATGTTATACAATGAACGCGAATATTCTGTTCGCGAGAAAACTCAAACATGGTCCATAAGTTATTAGCAGGATTGTAAAGAATACTATTGAAAAGTATTTGAGTAAGTAAAAAAAATATTGTTAAAAAAAGTATTTAGAGTAATACTCAAATACATCAAAAAAGCATTTGAAATAATTTCAAAATACTTTAAAAAAATAAAAATGTAAAATAAAAATAAAATAAAATGTATATTTTATTTGTACATATATATTATATATATATATATATATTATACATAATATTTACTGACATATTTTGAACAAATTATGTTTTTAAATGTATTATTATATTATTATATATTTATATAATTATATAACCAAATGATTATTACATTTAAAAAAACATAATTTGTTTAGTTTTTTTGTGAGTTATGGTATGTTCTTATTTTTGTTTTAGTAGCACCACCTATGCTAATTATGTTTTTTTTTTTTTTTTTTTTTTATCGAAGTACTGCTGTTTAATTATGTTTATAATTACACTATAATCACATCATGATTTTAAACTTTGATCTATATTTTATTAAATAAATCATATAGTTTATCTGATTTTATAATGTTTTTTTTTCGTGTATAATTTATGTGATGTGACATTAGGATTTTTAATCAAATAAATAACATAAATATAAAATATAAAAGTATTTAAAATAAATTAGTATATAATACCATAAAAAGTATTTGAATACCAATATTCAAATACTTTACAACTCTGTATATATTTTATAAGTATACATTATAAATGTATACTTTAAAGAAACATATTATGTTAAATAAAATTGACTTGTTTAGAGATAACAATATTCTTTTAATTTATTCAATATTGGACAAACTATATAAAAATAAACATAGTATGATAATTAATATACTTATATACTAAATATAATAACTCTTAGTTTATAAATTATTTTATACATATAACACACTAAACTTAATGTCCTATTAGCTGTTTGCCTAAGACAGATGGTCTTTATAAACATTAATAAATAATATAAATGTTTTGCAATATATTATATGTACCTATGTATACATCCATCATTCTTAAAGGTATATTTTGGGTACTATATCGCATTCTAGGAAATTTGGCCTGTGGGAACTGTTTTAACTGATGTCTTATATAGGTACTTCGCCAACTTTATACTTAGCATACTTTATTTATTACAGTTTATAACAATAAGTTATAACCTTTGATTATATATTCAGAGTAAGTATCTACAGTTATATTCGGTTATGAATAATTATATTACCGTCATTATATTATAAGAAAATGGAAAGAATATTTTAAAGGGTTATTATAAGGAGAAATGTCCGAGAGTGGCAATAGAACAGGTTGAGTGGAATTTAGATTTGATAGATTTAATTCAATAAAAGAAACAAAAAAGTAGTGTAGTTAGGAAATAAGAAAACGGTAGGACCAGATGAAATACTATTAGAAGTAAGAAAATTATTAGGAAGTCTAGGCATAGGACGACTGACAAAGTTCTTCAACAAATTACCAATTGAAGGAAAAACTCCAAAAATGTAAAAAAGTTGTATGGTACCTACCTACCTACCTATCTGTTGAAGTATTAAATTATAATTTAAGATAGTATTCTGTAGAATGTAATAAATAAGTAGGTAATATTATCATATTGTTGACTAAATATAGTAATACATGTATAAAGTAAACATTATATTATGTTGACTTGACACTTCCCATTACGGAGTAGCAGGTTAATGTTATTATAATATGTTTTATATAGTTTGTCTATCATTATCAGTTGGACAGGCCCGTGTTTCATTTACACAATATATTTATTCCATACTATTATTATTGTTATTAAGTATCTATACACAACTTTTGTTTATTATCTGAAACCTTTGCTCCTACTGGAATATTTGTTTACCACTTTTAAGACTTTAGAATCTAAAATGTCTATAAATAGTGCAAAATTTTGTTTAATTTTAATCATCGTGAATGAAATACTAAATCATATATTCGGTGTAAATTTCAAGATTTTAATATCAATTTTTTTGAAATTAGGAAGAAATCTCGACCTAACGAAAATGTATTTTTGTTGTTTTTTCGTCATTTTTGGTACTTTTTCCTTACACGTTATAAAAAAATTAAGAAAATCAACAAATGACCAACTAGATAAAATTTGATACCAGAAACTAGGTAAGCTTGTAAAGATTGGAGTACTCCTTCTGGTATAAAATTTGTTAACAAAGAAGAAAAAATAAACAACATTGTAAATCCACTAGCACAACATCTAAACATGTAGATATATATACCTAGGTAAGTGCCTATGAAGGAGCTTCGTTAAAAATGATGGACCTTTGGGCCACAAAATTTCTCAATCTAGGTCTGTCTGTATCAATAGGATATATCAATCAAAACTTATTTAGTCAAGTGTTCACTGAAAAATTATATAGACTCAAACACACAAAAGATTAAATTTTATAATAATATTCATAGAACATTTTTAAATAATTATTAGGTTTTTAGATTAACCTTGCTGATAAAAAAATATTTATATTAATTGATAATTTTATGTTATATACATACTATGTATATATTTGCACATAGACTAAATTACTTGTAACCTATTTTTATAATATAAATCTTAATATCAGATACTCCTTAATTAATAAATTATGTTAATATTTTTATTAAATAATATTATAATTATTAATAATAAATATAACATTAATTATAATATTTTATACGGTTATATGTATGATATTTTAAGTGTGAATTATAGATAATGTACTCTCAGTACAGTTGCTTTAACATTCTTATGCAGAGAACCATTATTTTATTATAAATTATAATATATAATTATATATTTTTTTATTATTATTAGTTTGATTAGTTTGAATATTAAATTACTAATAATTAAAGTTTAATGTAATACAATAATAAAATGTATATATCAAACTTACAAGCAAAAATGATGTAAGAATTTAAAGTCGTTCGAAAAATCTACCAAACATGTATTCTATTATATCAATTTTCATATTAGGATATTGTGTATAAACAGCAGCTATAAACATAAAAATAATAATAATCATTAAAAAAATAAATTAAAACTTATAACCTATTGTATATTTACTAAAAATGCATTTAAATATCATTGGGTATGTTTCTCTGAATGATATTTTATCTTCGTTCCCATTCAAACTATACAGTTGAGTTAATCTTGTTGTCATCAAAATTTTCATTGTATTATCAATTAAACCAATTAAGCTATTATCTTCAAGCTGTTGAAATGTCAGTAACTAAAAAAAAAAAATTGTGAATTAAACTTTTAATATATATATATCATATTATATTATTTCTCTATTTATTTTTTTATGTTTAATGCATACCATTGCATCATATACAATTGCCTCCTTTATCATCAAGTCATCAATTTCGACGAGTCTATCTACTCGAGTAAAGGGTAGTTGAATTATTAATTCAACATCTTTAGGACCTAGTGAAGGTATATTTGAACTTTTAAGTGTGATAGTATACTGGGTATCATTCATACTACTGTGGATAGTAAGGGTATTATTATTTTCCGCTGAAATAATAATAATTAGTATCACAAATGTATTTTAAAAATTAAAATGTTTTTCTATAAATTACCTTGTTCATTAGTTTCCATAACGTTTTCTATTTAAAATCAGTTTGTCAGATTAAAGATGTTCTAAGATCAAACGACTCAGAAAAACACAAAAGATTGTACTATGCGAAATAATAAATACAAACAAAAATTGTATTCAGTACCTTTTTGTTCTTAAGCTACAATAGATTAAATATTTGTAATATACCAAATTTGTCTGTATATGGTAGTCTTTAAACTATAGCTTTAAGACCTGTAATCAGAAAAAAATTGAAATACTATAATTTACTGAGTTTTGTCTATTTCCAACACTATTTTAATAATTAATATTTAAATTACTACTTATGCTTGAAATTTCAATAAAAACTATCATAACAATGTTTAAAAAAATATTTCAATTAATATAAAACATTAAATTATTGGCTAGTACAACCAATGTAACCCATATGACCCATATGCCCTTTCTTACATAATACTAATGATGACGCCAGCGCATTAGTTAAAATGGTCTGAATATTACGAATACCTAGGCCTGTTGGTGAACTCATTCTTGTGTGTTTCAGACTAATAAGAAGAAAATGAATTTATGTTATTTTTTATGTCGGATTACTGTTTTAAATATGTCTATGAGTTTATTTGCCTCTTTTCTAGGTTACGTTCTGAAATTTTTAATTTTTTTTATATATTTATAAACAAAAAATATGTCTTGAGGCCTAATCAAATGTTTTCTTTTGTTTTGTCCCATTATTAGTGAAATAAATTTGTATACATTCATTTTCAATACCTACTAATAAAGCAATACTAGAGCCTCAATTTTAGTGTGCACTACGACACAAAGACACCACAAACCGATACGACTGCTTATTTGTAGTTTTGAAAGTGAATTTATAAAATTTCTTTTGTGTGAGGGGAATTTATACGATAGGGTGTAATCTTAACATTTTCCTTTGGGTGTCAAAAATCACAGTTCCACCTCTGTGTGCAGTACGAATTGTTTTTTTTTTTTTTAATAGGGGCTGCCATACTCCTACACTAAATCTAACTAATGCTCTGTATTAAATTTCAATATGTTCTAAAAGGCGATATAAAATTACAAATTTATAATATTTACCAATAAATATTGTTACTTACTTTAAGCCGATAATCGTGGTCTAAACCTTCAGCAAATTCAGTCATCGTGAAATAGCAATAATTTTTATTCAGACTTGTCCCAATTGAACTATGTACATTACTATTTACTATATAACGACGCTACGCTATACACAATCTTGTGTTCGTGGAAAAAACAATTACCAATATTTCATGGATAAAAAATAACCTGTAACGTAACAAGTCTTTTACGGAGAAAATATGATAAATGTAAGGGGGAGTAACGTCGTTCCGTCCATCTACTATTGTAGTTGATATGTTGCCATTCGGTCACAATGCCACTAGTCCGAACTTATCGTACGAACACTTATCATGTCTTGATGTCTGTCCTATCAGATTATTTTTTTTTCGCGTTATATTCAATCATTATTTTTACAAGCCTAAATAAATAAACTTAACAAACGTGTTTTTTTTTCACCGTTGGTTGTTATTTCAATAAAAAGAAATTGTTTAATATATTAGAGTATCGATTATCAATTATAATAACTTATATAATAAAAAATATGGTGATTCGTCCTACATCAATGGCCCGAGTTATCACGATGGCCGGTTGAAACTTGCGTTCCGCGGTCATGTACTTGCTGCCCTCGAGTGATGGATCAAATCAACCAAATACGTATGAAATGAAATGAATATCTACCAGGGGACCGAAATGCCCATTTTGAGATGACCGCATACACCTACCAATCACGGTTAACTACCTACCCTATGGTGTTATTGTTATGAGTCATCATATTTTCTTTATATCTTTGTTATCTACTTAAATTGTTATTATTTGTTTTGTGTTCTTCTACCATTCGTGTTACCCAAATACTATATACCTATTTATGATATTACTACCTACCGGTCAACCATTTTTTTTTTTTTATTAATTCCATTATAGTTTTTTTTTTAAATTTATATTATACAATTTTGTTGTAACATTTCTATTACACAATTCCATCAAACATTTCTATTATCCATTTATTCATTTCAAAAAATCCTAGGACCTCCTACGCCAGTATGGTGTTCTCCGGGTCGTAGGTTGGCCAGCCATGCAAATGCCAGAGGTGCCAGTAATTGACAGACCATTGCTAAATAATTCGGGTTATGGTGTTGTCTCTGTAAAATATCTGTACAAGTACCTATTTTTCGTTTAAGAGGACGCTATATATACGTATCGTAAAAAACGGGATTGCCCAGTTTTTAAGCATCGCGCCCCACTGTCCCCACAAATAATTTTAAGCAGGGCGAGTTTTGTCCAGTTTTAGAAGTAGGGACTCGGTTTTTGTACGGTTTTTTTTTTCTGTAATTTTTGAATTCTGAGAATTTTTATTTAATTTTTTTTGTATATTCGTCCTTTGCAATAAGGCGATTTGTCTAAATTCTAGGGAAAATTCAACGAATGATCTTGGTTTTTTTATGCTTATTTGTTGTTTTTGAGAGATTTTTTCCCAATTTTTTAATTTTGTAAATCTAGTCAACCTAATCTAGTCGATCTAACTAAAAAGAGATCTAATTGACTACAATAGTACATACAATTTTACAATCGGTACCTACGTATTATTTTATACGCGTATAATAGTCGTCAATCCATAAATTATTCTACGTACATATACGTTTTGTAAGTATTATATACGATATACCGACATATGTGTAGGTACCGTAGAAGGTCGAACCGTTCACATTATTTCAGTGGCGGCAATACTTTAAAAAATTTATACGCTCCCACCGTAGTCACAATATGCATTTTTAATAACATTATTAAAACTCATTGGAGGAAAATGGAGATCTACTTGTCTGCAGTGAGTGCGGAGATGTAAATGACCACAGATATCTAAATGACCTGGGGATCATAATTATTCAAATAAATCAAATGCCAAACGTTACCATTCTAAAAGGTACTGCTGTATACCTCAGTGCAATAATAAATACATGTAAGTTCAATATTTCAATAGACCTAATAAAAAATGAGTATTATAACTAGTGATTTATTATTATTGTTACTAATATAACACCATACTATAATAATTAATATAATTTTTTTTATATTTAAGACATGGTGATACTGGCGTAAGTTTTCATGCATTTCCTAGTAACATGAAAAAAAAGCGACAGTGAGAGATTGTTTTGAAAATAGGCAAAAAAACTCCTAAAAATGCTGTAGTGTGTTCATTTCATTTCCAAGACGAGGATTTTATTATTAGCCAAAAAAGTAATTGATTATTACCTTTATTTTTAAATAATACAGTTGTAAGACTTATGAGTTTTTTTTTTGTACAAAATAAAAACTATTTAGAAGAATCACCGAAGTTACGTCGTCTCAAAGAAAATGTAATTCCTTCTTTGAATCTTCCAAAAAGAAAACTGGACAAAATCATTGACACTCCTACAAAAGAAAAGATGCGTAAAAGATCTGAACGAGCACAAAAACGATCCAAATTTGTCGGAAAAGATTTATTTGGTGAAAGTAATGAATTAGAGCAAGTATCATCAGACTTTGAGGAACTTGCTGTTGAATTATTAGATGAATTCAGTGTTCAAATATCTAACAAAGAACATGTAACAACTTTTGATAAATGTATCCAAGTAGACCCTTTGTACCGACTTCCAGGTTTCAAAAGCACTATTATGGATCTAATAAAAAATGATACTGATATACTAGCCTTTACAAGAATTCCCACATTAGTAAAATTCCAAAAATTAGTTGAGGTAGGGGAGTTGATAGTTTTTAGACTAAATTATAATACCGAATTTGCCTTAGACGTTGATAACCGAATATTATTAACATTAATTAAACTTAAACTGAACATATCATATAAATGTCTCTGTGTGTTGTTTAGTATATCTAAAAGTACATGCGCTAATTATTTTTACGATACAATTGATCTATTATATTTAATCTTAAAACCTCTAATTATCTGGCCATCTAAAAATTCTATAGAAAAAAATATTCCTAGGTGTTTCATTAATTTCATGTCCACAAGAGTTATTGTAGATGGAACTGAAACTGCTGTTGAAACACCAAAATGTCTAGCTTGTCGTATTAGGACATATTCATTTTATAAAGGTTGTCACACCATTAAGTTCATGGTAGGTATATCTCCTGGTGGGTTAATTACGTTTGTAAGTGATGTATTTGGCGGAAAAGCTTCTGATAAACATATATTTGAAACTGGTGGTATTTTAGAAAAGTGTGAAATAGGGGACTCTGTAATGGCAGATAAAGGATTTCTTATAGAAGAATCATGCACCAATGC
>JAIPRL010004134.1:0-40773 GCA_025469235.1 Pemphigus obesinymphae
ACATTCCATTTTTCTGATCAGGGACACACTTTTCGAACCTACTTCCCCGATATAATACGCCCTGAATATATCAGAGCAAGGTCTACTTACAAATCCGAATAAATACCCCTCGTGCCCAACACCCATTTTTTCTACTGTTAATTTTATTTGTTTTTGAAGAACGACAGTACCTTCTATATATGTAAAATGATAATTTATCATACTAAATAAATATAAGCATTACTATTTATTTTAACATTGTCAATAGTTTTTTCAACTTAATTGCTAGAATGATCTTTTTATTTTTATGATCTTCTAATAATCTTTTTACAAACAAAAATAAAAAATGAATAAAAAAAATTATATCTAATACCTAAAATTAATAGTTTTTTATTAGATCAGTGGTTAAATCAGTTCGAAAGGTGTACTAAATAATTACCTTCTAGTTCAGCAATATCACCTTTCAAGACTTCCTGAATATTATCAGAATATTCATTTGCCTCTAGGCTAGGCAGTTTGAGATTTGCAATCTTCATAAAATATAACAAAATCAGAATAATAATAGTTTATGCAACTTATAAAGTAATAGCATTTTAATAATTAATCAATAATTGTTTACTTATTACATATAATACCTATTACAACACCGTAATCGCATTATAGCAAGACCCTGATTATATTTTAAAAGTAATTGTTTTTTACACTTGAGTGTATTTGTCACCCTAGTGGCTGTGTGTTACACCATCATAATATTATTAAAAGCTGGGGACGAGGGGTTCGTTAAAAGTATATTAGAATCATTCTAATAGAATGAATAACCATGACTATTCAGTGTATGCTGTATGTCTCATGCTTGCATTACTGCTACTGCAACCAGCATAGAGATTTGTGGACCGAATTCAGTTAATTAGTGGAATACAGCAAATACTGTATGTATGTCTATATTATAATATAATAACTATAATATTTCAAGCAGTCACCCACCTACCCACCCACCCCAAAATCATGTGTATCCGTCGATACACTTGAGGTATAGGATAGCCACCACTGTGTATCGCACATGGTAAATATCTACCATATGTGATTTATAACCTAGTATATAATCACTTCCGTTTACTATCCATCCTCATGGAACGTTCAAAATTTCAACACCGTGTTTAAATGTTATTTTAAATATTGTATTGAACATAGTCTTAACACATGTTTGAAATATTAAATTGACTATAATTGTTTATAAATTACTTTCAACACGATATATATATATTTTTAAATATGATTTAATAGAAGTCAAAAAAATATTTTCACAAAACTTAAATATTATAATTGCTTTCTAATAATTAAAAAGATACGACATATTTTCAAAAATATGCAGGGTACAACTATTTGGGTTCAATATTATTAAGTAATTAATAACCATTTAAGTGAACTTATGTGTTTGCTGTAAGGACTTTAAACATTTGATTTTGAAAACAATGTATATAGTATGAATTTTTCACATATTTCACCTAACAAATCAGTCGTTAACATTATTGTGCTATTTTGGTTTTTCATGAACATTCGACAACCGAAAACAATAATATAGGTATTATATTTTACATGTTTCATAATATCTAAAGCTAAACATTTAAAATTGCCCATAGAATTAACAAAATAAGATATTAGAATCATACATTTGATACCTAAATCTGGGTTTACAAAAATATCAGTGGGTGCTAATGCACCCACTGCTTTTCCCTTTGGTCATCCCCAGACTTACCATTATTGTACATATGAATACTGGAAAAAAGTATCTGGAAAAAAGCGTATTAACTGATTCAATAGATTTTAATAACACAAAAAATATGAGTGAAATGAGAGGTTCCGGAGATTAACTGTTAAAAAAAACATTTTAATTATGTATATGAATTAATATTCACTGGAACACTTTAAGTTAAAAATGTTTCAATGTATTTATTTGTTTAAATGATCTAAATACAAATTTTCAAAGTCTGATCAAGACGCATTTAAAAATATATAAATGTGTCACGAGTTTACATATTGTATAAAATAAACAATAACATTATTATAATATATATATATGTGTATGCTTTTGTTGTTGTAACTTTTAAACTTTGTACAATATATCTGTTTTCAAAAAATTATTATAAACATTGTAAAATGTACTGCAGTTCCGGACTTTATACGTAACATATGTTGGTAACAGCACTATTAAATAATTTAATTAAAAATTTAAATTAATTTTTTTAAATTATTTAAAAAAATATGTTTCATTTTAATTTCCTATATCCTTTACATAGAATATTTGTTACAAATATTGGATATAATACTTATATGATAATATTGTATTGCAATTAAAATAATGAACTCGGTATATACACGGTTTATTTTGATTACAATTACTATTTACGATCATCTATTAAACACGCATTAACCAATTAGTCGATGGGTTTGAATTGAATAGATCATAATAATATTATTAAATCGTCATTTAAGAATATATTGTATTTGTATTAATCATGATTACAACAACATATTATATTTATATTATCTTTCGCTTTTATCACAAGTAACACGAAATACCGATATATCTAAAATTGTTTGTTCAATAATATAACAGACCGTTCATGGGTCACTCATTTGATGCTTAAAGGATTGTTAAATATTTAAGGATTCGTTAAATTCTTGAAGAATTTTTTCACAACGCATTAGTGTAATAAAAAATTTAATGACTAGGCTGAAATTTATTTTTAAAACAATTTTAGTTCTATATATATAGTCTCTTTGTAATAAACAACAAAGAAGCTGAGCTGTCATTTAATTATATTTAAACTATTCAAAACTTGACAAATCCGACACGTTCGCTATAAATCGTTAAAGGCATATTTCAAAATATTGCAAAAAATGTTTTGTTCGTATAATTAAATTAGTTTCAAAAATAAAATACATATATACATAAGTATATATAGATCCATACATTAAATATAGGAGTATATACCTACAAGTATTAGTTTATTTTCATTATTTATTTTTAGTAAATATTACTCTTACACACTTCAATTGAACTATTTTTTTAATATAGTCAGTTTTTAAGGAATCTGAATAAATTCTATACAATTATATTCTAATTTCATTAAAAACATACAACATTAATAGGTTTATTGTTTTCTGAGTATAATAAGAATTCAAATAATTAATGTCGGTGTTATTATGACACATGTTTAGAAACTAAATTTTGTGATAATTTTCAATCACTCCAAATTCTGTGATAAGACAATTAACCACTTTCAACGTTCTCATGATAATATGACACAGCATCCTATATAGATTGACACTTTTTACCATAATAAACATTCCATTGCTTCTATGACAAGTTGTCTAAAAGAACTAAAACAAACAGTTCTTTAAGGTGTCTTATCGATTCGATGAAAATTAATAATATGATTATCGGTAAATAAAGCAATAGTCTGTTATATAAACGATAGAAAATATTTACCTTCCTCTCCAATAATTTTCTGCACCATAATTCTAAATTTTTGTTTTTTAAATATTGTCTATTTTCTTTACTTTTACTAAAAAGTAATTGTCTATAAGAAAAAAAAATAACTGTGAAGCACTTCGCATGTTAGTTAGTATAATACTGAAGGATATATTGAATTTGAAAGCAATGATAAATCATTTCTATCAAAAAAAAAAAAAAATATTCTGAGAGAAACTTCGGTGGATATACTAGATAATTACTGTAGTTTATACTTATAATTTATTCAGAATATTTTAACAATATGGGTATAAGCTTCGGCGTATTTTACATTACAATTAGTCTATTATATTAAATTGAGTATATTTTTAAACGAAAAAAATATATATTTTGAAACTTATTACTAACTTGTGGTTCACAAACTATTATTATTACCACAGAATTCATACTTTATTATTTAAATACATTTACATTACATTGCTTGATATGTGCAATCCTAATATTTTAATGAATGATCTAAAACAATGATTAGGAATTTACTTTATTTATAATGTAAAATAAATCTTAATTAAAATGGGAAGAATTTTGCATGTTGGAAGGAAATGTCTATTTATCTTAAAAACTGATGGGAGGAAAGTCTCCTAAATTTCTGATAAACACTACATCAGTATATATATGAAGATGGTTCACTTATAAAATAGTTTGTTATTTTTAAATAGTCATAAAAAATATTAGTGAATATATATTTATATTTAAATAAGCAAGTACATACTATTTTAAAATGTACACTATACACATACATACAGCTAGTTAATTTATTTATAGATAAAATTTCAGCCAATAATTTAGTTGTATGTTCTTTGGTATTATTCTATGTTATTTTTATGATCTGATACCAAGTTTTCGTATTGATCTGTAAACATTTTAAATTTTCAAATAAAACTAGAAAGAAAACCTTAATAAATAATATTTACATTTATAATATAACATATACCTAATAAGGAATAATATGAGCTACGAACCAAAGTTTTTACTGACTGAATAACGTGTAACATCAAAAATCAGTTTTGCCACACTATCTGTTTTACCTCATGTTCCCTACCTCTAATAAAATTGATCATCAAAAAAATGAGTACATTAGTTACCATACAAAACGCTAAATTATTAGTTTACAAAAATAAGTCTTATCTGAATTATATGTGCTACTTTTGTTTATAATTATTAAAAAAATATATTATGTAATTAACATTTAAAAACTAACCATTGGATTTTTACAACATTACAATAAAAATCAATATAGTTATTGTTTTAGTTAAATAATAAAACTAAATTTAGTACTTAAGTACAATAAATACAATAAATATATGTAGAATTTTGTGCGTCTACAAACTACATACATAGATAATATCATAACTTCTCATCAAATTCAGTAGATCATTCTGCAACATTATGCTATTGATAATGTAGCATAGGCTTTGAGAACGTATTTCTTTTAATGAAGACATGTATTACGTTAATCTAATTATACTAATAACAACATACATTTATAAAAAAAAAAAATAAAAATAAATTTTAACAGTTGTCTATCATTATAGCTAGCCTTTTATCACAATGGTTATCACATACAATAGAAAGAATATTCTGTGATTATACATTCAGTAGGTACATTCTATAATAGGTATAACTGAAAGGAATTAATACCAGTAATTATCACCATTTATATAATATATTATCACTCTATCTATAACCGTGGTTCGATAAGTGGCCTAAATGTGATAAGTATATTTTGGATATTATTTTTAATATTAGGTGATATGGAATATAGGTATTGTTCTAACTATCACTCACTCTTATATAGGAAATTGGCCAACTTCATACTTAGAAAACTTTATATATATTTTTGTCAATAACAATAAATTATTAGTCTATAAAAATATATGTTGAATAAGTATAAATAATATAATATGAGTAAACTATAGTAGATATATATTTTATTCCCAACTTTTTTTTTTAAATAAAATGTAACTGGAAAAAGCAGCAATTTCATAGGTGCAAAAGTACTATGAAGCATGCTTGAAATGCGCCTGGATTTAAAAACAAAAAACACATCATTGTTTATATCGCTTCGCTCAGAATCTAAAATACTTTTCCCGTCGATTTTTTAAATTTATTTAAATTAATGTACAATTAATGTTATATAGATTTTTTCAGGTCACAAAACGCAAAATTAACCCTTTTAGGACTTAGAAACCTCAAAATCTAAAATGTCTATAAATAGTCCAAAATATTTTTATCTTAATAATGAGCTAACATACGTAGGTATTTGGTGAAAATTTCAAGTTTATAGATTCATTACTCCCACAAAATTTTAACACATTTCACACTTAAATGTCGAAAAAATGAAATGGGCATTCAAAAAAAAAAAAAAAAAAAAAAAAAATTGAAATGACTATTAAAAAATATCGTAATTTTTTAAATTTTTTGTATGTAGTTAAAACAACCTATTTTTAACACTGAATAAAATTTTCAGGTCTTAGAATTTAAAATTAAGCCTATTATGAATTAATTGACTTGCATTTGCATATTGCTATAAATAGCCTAAAAATAGATAAAATTTTTTATATTTGTATTTTTTTAATTTACGTTTTGATGGCTCTATCATAAATATTTTCGGAGTTATAATGAATTTTACGACAATCGTGTTTTCCAATTTTTATGCAAATTTTTTTAAAGCTTTTTTTATGCGTTTATCGAAAAAATTAAACAATCGAAAAATGACCCCTCTAAAGTACCAATTAGTTAAAATTTGCTACCGGAATCCGAGTAAGTTTGTAAAGATCGGAGTACTCCTTCTTGTAGAAATTTTGGGTACAGTCATAAAAAAAAAACATATTGTAAAATCAATACATTCCTTGATTCGCTCAGAATCTAAAAACAATTTTACCTGATACTAACTTTATTTGGTTTTATTTTTATTTAAGAATTTAAAATTTTACAATATCTTGTATAAATATAAAATATTACAATGATAATTTGATGGCTTAACAGAATTTTCTGAAAAACTTATTGCTCAATTAGTATAAATCATAGCACTTCTTGAATCTTAAGTTTTTATTTAAAATTATTATTTAATTTAAATAACAAATAGTATATACAATTAGGAATTATTTAATATTACTATTTTTTAATTTCTTCATAAATCATTGAAATAGAAACAATTTTTGCTACTGATGAATATATTCCAGAAAGGGTTAATGTTCTTTAATAGTTATTATTTTAAAAAGATTTTTGTTCGAATTATAACGTTTATTCAAAGTTTTTCACCTACTTCTTATACTAATTTTTTTGGCTTTACTACTTGTCTACTTATGTATATTAATTTTAACTGCATTTACTACATGATTATATTCAATAAATAGTTTGTATTTATTTAGGATTATTATTTTAATTTGAAAATAAATGTAGTCTTACAATAAGCAGTAATTGTAATAAATAATAATTAGCATCATTCCATATAGGATATAATGTTACATATTATAATTTGTGTTCAATGTCTAGAAAACAAATGAATAACATTTATTTAAAATTTTTCAATTAGAATGATGATTTAAAAAGTAAGGTTAGTCCGTTTTAACGTACTAACGAACTAAAATTGGAATACAAATAAATAAATAAGAGTGGATTAAGATAAGATAACGAATAAGATCAGTTTTTCTTATATTTGATTAAATAACTAGTATCCTAAAACCAATGATAAGTTCTTGTTTGTGTGAAATACAGAGATACAAACACGGTTATAGGAAACAGGTAAGGGATCCGTAATTGAAAAAAAACTTATTTATTAATTAAAAAACTTAGTTATTAAAACTGAACTAGTTCATACTTATAACCAGGGCATAAACCCGTTTCCGAAAATAGCGGTAACCGGTAACGGGTATTAATCGGTTTTTTAAATACATAGATATCGATAAACGGTTCTTTGAGTAGTTAAAAAATAGGTGGTTACCACTTTTTGGTTAAAAACCGCTTCCTACTTATTATAATTAGTTACCAGTTTTAAGCCGCTTATAACTTTTTAAAACAGTTCATTACAATTTAAATAGGCTGTTCACAAACATTTATAATATTTATAACTATTCGTCGTCCAACTTCTTGGTCTCTGCTTTTCGATCCCCGAATATTTGTGGGATTATTAAAATTATTTAGAAAATAAATCCTATGATACAATGAAGCTACGTAGTCGCGATCGAAATTAACACATTTATAAATAATTCATAATAATTATAAAATAATGGTCGTAAACAACGATTTTTTCACAATCGTACTGCTGTCATTTCAATATTTATTTTAACTACGGACTAACGGATATATACCTCGTATAATCTATAAGCTTTGTACGTGTCTAAACTATATAATATGTCTATGCTTTAAAAAATCGCCAATAAGTCGATCAGCTGATTAATATTTCACGTTTAGTACACAGAATACCATAATATGACAATTCACGTGCGGGAAGTAGAAAATAATAACAATACATAACATTGACGACTATTTTTAAAATGTTTGTTATCTTATGATTTTGCGAAAACACAAATGAACAATATAGCTTAAAAGCCGACGGACGAATTGGTGTAGAATTTTTTGGGTTGTGTGATGCTGCCCCAGGAGAGTAGGTTATTATTATACCTAATAATAATTCTAAGACGCTATAGAACGGCTCATAAATACCAGGTTCTCGTTAGTCGTTGGTCTATTTAAAAATTTAATTATTATTAATAATAATGTTAATAACTATATTATTATTTCTTATCAGTAACATTTTACTAGGATTTAATCATTACCTGCTATATTTAATAAAATTAATTTATCTACTATCTAATTCAAATTAATTTATAAAAAAATTACCTAAAAGCATTTATTCCCGTTTTATTTTTAAATTGTCTATAAATAAATAATTTGAATTAAAAATACAAAAACCATTATTATTTTACACTTTTACCAGAAACTAAAACGTTTTCTATACAATTATGAATAGTTATTAAAAATATGCCGATGGTTTTATTTCAGTAACTCAATAGATACTTATTTAAATAAATAATTTAATTATACACAGTAGTAATAATTCTTTTCTAAATAGATTTTTACATTAGAACTTTACACGACAAGTATAAATTGTACTATTTTTTTTATCTTCACTACTAGTTATGCGGTTGTAGTTTACTTTTATCACAAGTACGTAATATGGTTAATGCATTTTTTTTAAATATTAAAAACTAATAAATTATAATTATGTAGATTATACAATGATTGAATCAGAGTAATATTTTTCTGATAGTAAAAGAATGAATTATATCCAAATAACATGTGCTAAATAACAGCTTCTCCTTCGCCTTCTTTCCCAACTTTTTGAGATTGACCCCCCATAATCCTCTTTATGACACCCACTTTCTCTGTTTTCTTATATTATCTACTGCCCAACATTCTGTTCCATAAATCATTTCGGGTCTCACATTCTTATTATAAAATTTACCTTTTAACCTAATAAGGTTTCTTTTGTCACACAAAACACCTAACGATTTTATCCATTTCATCTATCCACACTTAATCATGGGTTTCAGGTCCTCTTAAAAACCCCCATATTTCTGTACAACAGACCTTGAACACTTGAACTTCTCAACTTCTCCTACTACATCCCTACTCACCTTATTTTTAGTCTTTCCCAATTCTTTCTGCATTTCCTTTCGCCAAAATCATACTCTATATATGCTGTTTTACCCCTACTGATCATTTGTCCTATACTTTCAAGAGCTTCCCACCACTCTTTAACTATACCATTCATTTTCTCAGGACTCTTTCCTATCAGAAATATATTATTTGCAAAAAGCATGCACCATTGTATTTCACCCTGTTTATCCATTGTTTTTCCTCCATTACCATAGAAATGTGTTTAACGTTAACTCGATATTAAATTAAATTTATTAAAGAAATTAATTATAGTTCATAAAAAATGTGTTGATATATGCAAATTTTCGCATTTCAAATGGATGATCCAAGCCATAAATATAATGTTGTGCATTTCTCTAAGTTAAATTCTAATTCAAATTTATAAATTTGAAATCTAAATAAGAAAAAAATACACTAATCTACGAACAAATAGAGAATTTGCCAAGTAAGTATATTTTAAAAATAATCATAATTTTAGTATATTACAATAAATATCATTAAAGCACCAAAAGATAATTTAAATATGATTTCAAATAAATATTTTAAGTATTTTGTTTTGTATTGCTAAATTATATCTAATATTATTTTATAAAAAAGGAATAATAAAAATTTAGCACAGAATAGTATAAAAATTATAATAAATGTTTATGTTCAATATTATTTTTATACATTTTTATTTTAATATTTTTAAACTTAGTTATTATTTTTTTTATATTGTACTTACTTGCCTGATTATATCAACATAAATATAACAAAATAGTACTTTGGTCTGTATACTATTATCTATTATAATACTAATTTCACTGATGTTTCTCTAAATATTATACTTATTATTATTTATGTCTTATTAAAAATATAAGCATTAATTAATATTTTAATTTTTACTTAAAAATAGGTATATATTTTCAACAATAATAAATATATATTATACATATTGTTATTACACGGAAGGTAACTGATAAAGGTATATTAAAAATATATATTTTATTTTAATACATATTTTTAAAAATTTAATATTTTAAATTTGAGGATTCGATCTGCAATATGTTTTATGCGATATATAGAAGATATTTTTATATATTATTTATTAATATACTTATACAATTCAGTTTCAAATTGAAATGTATATTATGATTTTTTTCACAAAATAAAAATTGTAAAGTAGTAAGTTTTGTACAAAAATTCGATTTAAAACCGCTTCATTCTAAGTCTGTGATTACTGATTAATTATTTTATGTTCCTAATATTATAATTTTCGAATCTATTCAAAATATGATATTGACATATACATATTACATCAGCACAAGCTTTACAACATTCAGTTCGATATTTCAAGTTATTCAAATATATTTTTAAAGCTCTAGTATTAATTACTCTTATCTCGAAAATTTTTTCTTTTATTGTTTGATAAAAAACATTTTTTAAAAGATGTTATATGTGCATTATGGATAATAAAAATTAAAAATGAAGATATTTGTCATAATAAGAATAAAAATCGTACTAAATAGTGGTACTCCAAACATAATTTGATTCTCAACATATAAAAACATATTTATAAATTAGATAGTTCCATTCCAAGTGGATTGAAATATTACGATTTTATATTATTTTTTTTTTATAGATTTGGAATAATTAGATCGACTTTAAATCTTTCAATAACAATGTAAGTTAGTTCGTTACAATTAAAGAATATTTAAGTCCATATAAAAATGAAAAATATTCATATATCAAAAGCATTTATTTCAAAGATTGGCGATTTAGAAACTTTAGGTCTTAAGCCCGCAGTAAATTAATTTCAGTTAGTAAGCATATTTTAAACCCATAAGAAACTATAAAAGTATAATAATATGTTTTTGTTATTGTTTCTTCTTTTATTTTCGCTATCGTCTTCAAGTGTTACACTTAAGAACGAAACATTAAACTCGAAATTACATTTGCTCAGGTCCAATAACGTTGTTCAATTTTTACGCTCCGATGGCCACGGCTTCTGGTACGAACGTATATGGTTTATTGTTTCAAAAACACGGACATAATAACACGTCATACAATGTTTAATGCAATTAATGTTCAGGTGGGAATAATTTGAATGAAATTAATTATTAATAATTGTATGTAATGTATTTTGTAGAAACATGAATTAAATTAGTATTTTTACTAATATTATAATTAAAACATAATATTTTTTGGTTGATGTTTGCATATAATAATGTGAACTTATGTGAGGATGGTCATATTAAAGATTAATAAATCGTATTTTTTATGCAAAATAGTAAAAAGATTATTGATACCATTAAAAATAAACAATTTAGTTCCTATACCAATATAATAATATAAATTATAACCTAAAATCCATAAAAATATGTAATTTTGTTGTTCATGTTTAATTCATCTCCTTTGTATATATTTTAAAATTAAAAATAGCATACATTAGTTTTTATTATTAAAAAAAAATAAAAATCTAAAAATACACTAGGGTATTCAGTTATAACTTTTAAAGTAATTTTTTTTAAAGGTATATAATTATATAGTTTAAGTTTTCATATTTACTATGGTATAATAAATTTTCCCAAAAATATCCAAATTTATTTTATTACAAAACTTATTCAAAAAAAATCTATAGAACATACATTTTTTAAATTATAGTGAGAAATACATAAGATTGTATATTGTGTTTTTTTTTTTTATTATTGTTATTGTGCACATACATTTTTATCAGAAAATGTCATCAGTGTAATATCTAAAAGGCAAATTTTTCAATTTTTCAATAAACGCGAAAAAAAACTACCAAAAAATGACATGCAAATAGGCTATCGTTAAAATCAATTGTAACTATTCCTTTGTAATTTAGAAAATAATCTGCTAGAGTATCAGAATCGTTATCGAGCATGCATTTTAGTGGTTAATTTATATATATAGATTTAGATTTAATTAAGTTCTAAAACGAGTACTTATATGTTATAAGACCTGAACATGTAATACATGATTAAATTATGTTACTCTAATTCAATTAATTCAAAAATCATAGATCTCAATTTTTTTATAGGCATCTAAAATATTTGTTTTTTTATTTAGGTGTAAAATGCCCTCGTAATACATTTATAATAAAAGTAAAAATTAAAATTAAATTAAAAGTTATATTATTTTACAGAATGGTAAAACTTTGTATAAATAAAGAAACTACCTAATTTGGTAATTTAATAAGATAAGATATGAATAAAATATAATAGATAGAATAAATACCTAATGAATATTATTAATGGGTGTGGCTAATCATTACTTTTATTATATTACTTATGTGTATATGTCTATGGGTATCTAACTGTTAATTTCAAATAGGTACTTATCTTGTTGTATAATTGAAGATAAAACGTTAAACACTAAATCCTGTACAATTGAATATGACAAAGATTTAAGGTATTAAAAGGAGGTAGTGAGTACGATAAATGTTACTACCTATAAAAAATATACTTTTCGATATTGCTATGGAAATATGTAGATAGAGGTGTATAATTTTAGTGGGTGTTCATAATTTGGTTCCTTTAATTCAAAAATAGAATCAATTTACAGACAATCTGTTAAGCCCTGTAATCATATCAAATCACTGAACTACGATGTACTAAAATTACTAAAACACTGAGGTTAATCGGTTAAAGAAAATATGATAATTAATGGTTACGTTTGAGATAAATAAAATAATTGAGACAAATTAAACAAATTTGAATAGGAAAATACACAAATAAAATAATTACCTACAATATACAAGTAGGAGTAGAGTGAATGTGAAATAGAAGGGCTCAACGTACGTTACAAATTACAGTTGTAAAGAAAACTCAAAACGTACGTGAAATTTATCAAAAAGTAAAAACTGATATCTTCCTTAGTCAGTCTAGAGTGCTAAAAAGCAGAGCAGTGTACTCATGAGAACTGATGGAAAAAAAAGACGCCCGAGCTTATGCTGAGAAGGCAATAATAATAATATAGGAATAATATATATATATAATATATATATCTCCGGTAACTAAATCAAAAAATCCATAACAGGGTTTGGGCAGTAACAAAATTACGTAATTTAATTATATTTATTTATGAATTATTCCACGTGTAATTTCATTACTTTTCAAAGATAAATTAAAAATTGTAACGCGTTATATTGGAAAGAAATGCCATTTTATAACTTATTAGGTATATATAGGAATATTAGGAATATAACGAGTAATTATAATTTTATTATCTTTAAAAAGTAACGTACCCAAGACTGTACATAACTATAATAATATATAGGTACAGGTATAAGTAGAACTATAGAGAGACGGACGAATATAATGGGAATGTAAGGTATCTAAACTTATGTTTAAAAGCATGATGTATATATACAAATGTATTTAAAATTGTAATATATTATAACATATGTCTTTATATTAATATTAAGTTATAGAATATTAAATAGATATAATTTGTAAAAATAAAATGGATAGTTATATTTGTTATATATAATAGATAATAGTTAATAAAAAAATAGTAAAAGTTTAAAGTTAATAGTTATTTTTTTCCTTAGCGATTAAGTTAAAAAATATATATTATTAACTTAAGTTAAGTACATATTTTTTGTATGAGTCAATATAACATTTGAGATATACAGGTATAATGAAGTATCTATTATTTTTTTGGAAATACTGTTAATTTTTAACTTTAAGCATTTTTAAATTTTTAAAAATCGTTAACATAAAACTATTGAAAATACTAAAATGTATTATATTTATTATTATTAAAATGATCATCAATATGTTTATAAAAATGTTTAATTAGTGGGTACTTACTCTTTTTTTTCAAAATGTTAACAAATGAAAATTACTCATCATAAACTAGAACATAGGTACCTAAATATTATTTATTAATGAGAATTCTAATATATTCCTTTATTTGTAAATTGTAATACGGGGAGATTATAATATAATATATGACCATATAAGTATTCTTGTTTTATATATATTTTCCGTCAATAAATAGTTCTTATAATATGAAAACAATAATTATTAGAAACGACAAAAACAACTTTATTTTTATTCAACCATTTTGACAACAGACAATATGAAATCAAATTATATGAATTATTTCAAAATTAACTTAACTAAGTGTTAATTAAAAGTAACTCGTTATCTAAAAGTTAATGTAACCAAAATTAAATTCATATACCTAAATATAATAAATAATAAGAATATTTTCTGAAAATGTTAACTTTCTATAAAAATTAGTTTTAGATTAGGCATTCAATAATAATTTGCCTCCCCTACCCTTTCCCCCTTAAAGGTCGAATTAAAAAAAATCCTTTCTGTGCGTGTCTCTATGTCATTAAAGGAATATTTTCTGAAAATGTAAATTTTCTCAAATGAGTAGTTTGGACTGGTCGTTGAATAATAATTGACCACCCCTACCCTTTCCTCTTAAAGGTCAAATTTCAAAAAATCCTTTCTTAGCGGTAGTCGATGTCATTGTAGGAATATTCAGGAATGTTCCACTACGTCGTTAATCTAATATTGGATCTTTTTCTCGTTTAGATTGATTAGATATTCTACGGCCGCCTAATATGCTATTTACTATATACTGTATTTATACTATACGTCCTGGAGTTTCGACTGAAGAGTAATCTCCGATAGGTAGTGTGTAGGCTGTTTGTTGGAGGGTGTGCCGGGTTCAAGTCAAGCTGAATTGGAAATTGTCCAACGAAATTTGTTTGTTTTTAAAATTTATTTTCTAATGTTTATAAAATATTTATAATCATTTAAATTTGGTTAATTTAATGGAAATCTAATGAATATAAAATCAAAATTAAATGAAAAAAAAATATTTATAAACTATTGAATATTAGAATTTTGATGTTTATTAAATATTTAATAAATATTTTCATGTTACTTGGGTAGATGCACAAAGTTCTACATATATTTATTGTATTCATTGTAAGTACTGTGTTTAGTTTTATTATTTAACTAAAACATTAATAACATTGGTTTTTATTGTAATTTTGTAAACATTCAATGTTTTCTTTTTAAATGTTCTTTACATAATATTTATTTTTACTGGTTGCTTTTTCATTTAATATATGCAGTATCATAAAGTAATAATATTTAAATTACTTAACCAAAAATAGAAAAGTATAGTATAATTACTGGACTTGTAAATATATTATGTAACCTACAAATCAGTTAAGTAGTATGTGATTTTCATAGTAAGTTAGTTATGAATCTAGTTTCATGAAACACATTATATTTTTTTATATACGAAAATTACAATACTTATCAATATTAAAGACCTTATCATTAATATTGTACATCATAGATCACATAATATATTATTTAAGTAGGTAGGATTCAATAACTACACATTACTTAGGCACTTATTGGGTATTTTGAATATTATAACTACATATATTGTATGGAAGTGCATATTTTCTGAAATAAATAAATTTCAACGTTTCAAAATGTTTTAATGCATACTTATATATATATATATTTATATATATTAGATAGGCATTTATATTATGTTTTGAAGACAGCATTAAAATCATTGAAAATATCTAATACATTTAATAATACATTTTTTATTGTTTTTATAATTATCCTTATTAGAATCATATAGTGATTTAAGAATATAGATTTTGTAATGTCTGTTTCTTTGTCTTTTTTTTATAGGTACCAAAACAGGTAGCATTGATTTTTTGAGAATTAATATTTTGATCTGAATGAACATTTCAGAAGGCAGATATATCAGTTTTATTGCATATTAAATAGCCAAGCATGTAACAACATTTACAAAATTTACTATAAAAGTACAATAAGCCGGCACGATGTATCCCAGATGCCTATTTTTAAAATAATCTATGAAAAAACAGTATCATTTTGAAGCCTTTGATAGTATTAATTAATATTATTCAGGTATATATTGTTTGAGCTTGATATTAACTACTTAATAATTACCATACAAAAATGAAGAACTTTCTAAAGTAATTTATTGACTAGAAAAATAATTCCCTAATTGCTGTTTTAGATCATTGTTTTAAATATTAGGATTATACATATTAATAAATGTAATGTAAATGTATTTAAATATTAAAATAATATACATTTTGTAGTAATAACAATAGTGTGAGTACCATAGTTTAGTAATTGGATTAATATGATTTTGAAAATAAATACATTTTTTCATTTAATAATTTACCGAATTTAATAAAATAAACAGTAATTCCCATGTAAAATACACCGAAAATTATTATACCCATATCGTTAAAAATTCTAAATACATTATTAGGATAATTTACAGTAATTGTTAAATAAATCCACCGAAGTTTCACTTAAAATCGTTTTAGAAGAAATGATTTATTATTACTTTCAAATTCAATGTATCTTTCTCCATTATCCTAACAAACGTGCGAAGTGCTTCACGGTTTTTTATTGTTGCTTTTAAAATGAAAAATCATAATTCAAAGCGTGTTAAGTGAATTTTTTATTCATTTTTACTCTCCCCCAAAGCTCTCTTAAGAAAATTTTAGTCAATGGTTTTGTATTTTCAAATTGAGTTATTTGGAACAGTTTTTTTTTTGTTATTCTTACAAATAATTAATTAGTTTTTCTTAATATTTGATTCTTATAGTTATAAATTGTACTCCATTACCATTTTTGTAGATTATTGCTAACATGGTTAGTATATGTTCCTATTTGATATATCATAATTTCAAGATAAATCGCTTTATTATTAAAATTCAATACATATTTACTCTAGAAATATAAATAGGAAAATTTATCGAATAATACGTGATTAAAGTAATTGTTTTTTCAACAAACTTTTTACATACATATCCTATTTGCATATTATTTTATGAGCATTGTACAAAACCGGCGAGATTGTTTACATTTAAACTTATCTGTTTGAAAAGCATGTTAAATAACATGCAGGTGGTAAATGCTGTTTTCTATTACGTATCTAATATTATAATAAAATGTATGTATGAATAAAATTAAGCAGATACCAGCTATACCAATTAATTTGAGGGTATTAACATTTTTAGATTTATTTATATTTCAAAAGCGACCGTCCTTCGGCGGACAAGTTGTGCGTTTTAAAATATAAGTCTGTAAGATGAAGTTATACGTACCTGTATTGTCGTTAAAAATGTAAATATGAAAATATGAAACATTTGAATTCGTACAGAAAAAAAAAAATGTTCAGTAAAATACACGATATACCTATATATTTTATAAATATTATGCCTACATAATAATAATTGTTTTCGATAAAACGAAGCACATATTATTATTGTATAAATATACGTTCAATATCATACTCGTATTATAAATATAAATCGTATAAATCGTAGAGGTCAACAACAAAACACGAAATCGTGTACGTTCGCACGTCTTATACGAAAATTATACTATATTATAATATATACAACTCACAGGAGTTCCTATTTAATTTATTACCTATATCTATATAATGTATGTTTTATTGTAATTCTCGAACACATGGGTTTGTGTTATCATATTATTATTATTATTATTATTATTTAAATTTAAACCGTATTTTGCTCCGATAACACGTCTAACCTCATATAAAATAGATGGGATCGGGTCCAGTTCAATTAGTGTGTTTACTGCGTGTACGCGCTCAGCAACAGCTGTAGACCAACCTCGAACGAATATCGTTTCAATCGTTGTACACATCGTTTTACGTACTTTATCTCGAAAACATTGGGTTTTTGTTTATAATTACCTATTTCATATTTCATGTTTGTTTGTTTATTTGTTTTTTTTCTTTTTTGATTTTCATTCGTTTAATTTCAAGAAAATTAATTTTACCTGAGACCGTTCTCGTCATTTTTGATTTTTAGTCCGATTTTAAACCGATTGTATTCTATTTACACCGAGTGCCTAAAACAGTATTTGAAATAATTGATGTCAATTCAAAACGAATTCAATACACAGTTGAATATGCAGGACGAACTCAAAGAGTAAGTGCATCAAATATTTACGTTAAAGGGTCATTTATATAAGTAATTGTAAGAAATAGTTAATGAATTATTCAGAATAATAATTATTGTGTGAAAACTGAAAATCACATCCGTAGACGATTATACTTGTATACATTTAAAAATGACAATTGATTAAATTTTTTTATAGTTTTTGACGAAAATATCGATATACAGATGTCGTCGGGTACATATACGATATTTCTCACCAATTATGATTCAATATCGATAAACTTTTAGTTTATTAAGTAAATATTTTATAATTATTCTATTCATTTCTATTAAAATTAAAAACTGAAATATAACTCGTCGTCAATTGAAGAATTAATCGTTATTGGGAACTTTTGTTATATATATTATATTATAGGTATATAGTTATTCGTATTGACTGTTATCTGTTTTTTTTTCGGGCAACATTTTGATCGATTGACCAAAATGTCTGTTAAAAGTTTACTATTGTCGCGGTCATTGATGATACATTTGTCAACGGTTTTTTTTTTTTTTTGGTGGGGGGGACAGTTTAGATTGCATTTCAACATTCGTGTTTATGTGTGTAGTTTTCCACAATAGTTGTATGTGTTAACGAGGGTATATCATAAATCAAACGCATAGAACTGTGAACCAATGTTATCGACTTTGATGAAATAATTATTGTTACACTAACCTTCAATAAATTATTAATGATAAGTTTACACATAATATATTGTTATAGTGAATATAAATGTATAATCATTTGGTATATTTTGATTTCATATATTTTATTTCCTTTTTTTTACCATATCAGTGTTTTTTATATTTAGATAATACATTTAATTTTAAATTTTCAATCAAATTTCTACAGCAGTAACATGAAAGATGTCTCTAAGGGGTTATTACGTTGGCCTAGTATGGAATGGGTTTAATTGGAATTGTCCTAAAATATAATTTTTTTCGTATTAATGGCCTAAAAGAAAAATTGCAAATTTATTTTAACAATAATTGGGTATCTAAGACCTACATTAAAAGAAACTTAAAATTCATAATGTAGGTATCAAACAAAAATTCAGTAACTGATTAATTTAAGTTTCATTAGATAGAACCACTGACCATATCAAGAATGTTATTTGTATTAAATGGTTCTATCCAGTTTATGATTTTTCCAACGAAAAGTTTCTATCTAAAATAATTTCATTATTTTGTAAGTTAAATTTTTTTGTTATTTTTGAACAGATTTAATCTATGGAACTTTTTCATACTAACAATTATTTTTTTTTCTTTTTACTGTAAAAAAATATTTTTTGATTTTAAATTCTACATAATAATTAACATAATTTTTAAGAATGTCTATCTGGTTGGTATACATAATGTTTGAGTATGATAAGTGTTGAAAGTTATATGAAATTTTCAACCTTAAAATCGCGCTCACCTGAAAAACTTAAAAATCACGAGAATATTATGATAATAAATTCGTAGTTAGTAAATGATGAAATCCACTACAAATACAACATTTATGAAAAAAAAAATTAATTGAAAAATATTATATCCTCTGATCCTGAATAACGGGGAAAACGCTGAAGTTCTGACAAAAGAGCGTAGTTCTTATCCTTTCTACAAAAGATACCGGCAGATACTAGTGGATAATAGTAGTTCACAGATTTTCAATGTAAATCGTAATCTTCTTTAAATATATCTCTAAATATAAATTTTCTTTACATTGTAGCCAACCGTATGCATATGTTAATAACTTTCGAGTAGGTTTCCGACTGTCGTGCTATATAATATAATATATATATTTATGTACATATATATATATATAATCTTAGTTAGGTATAAAACGCAATCAAATGGTTTCTTTTGATGACGATTTTGTAGATAATATGAAATATGCACATAATATTCAGTTCCAGAAGTGATCGTGGTCGACAAATTTTTACTTTTAAAAATTCGATATTTTAACTGTAACCTATACAGTATACTTGTACCACACATATATTTTACACTGTCCGGTGTCGTCAATCCTTATAATATTTTTTACGTACATCGCATTTATAACGTTTTTATTTTTAACGTATTTGATTCTCCCCATCGCCCCCTGTTTACAAAAATAAGAAGGGGAAACATCCAGGGAATCGCTTTAAGTTTTTTTAGTGTTCGAAAGTTTATGGGTTCCAAATTGTGTGAAAAATTATCTCCTTTATTCATTTAAAGGCCAATCTCGGATGTCATATTACAAAGACATTTGTGAAAACGTTTTGACGTGTACGTTTTCTACAGTATAAATATAAAAGAACTATAGTCCTTAACGACATCGGCTTTATTTTCGAATACAGAATTGCTTTACTTTTCTTTCTGGCGATTTAATATTTTTTTTCAATTGTGACCACTCTAATGTCTGTAAACTCAAATGGGTTATTCTTATTATTTAATATAGATACTATGAGTATAATACTAATAATCATATATAAACATATTGATAGATAGTTATTAAAAAACTAAAACAAAATATATTTTTAAAGTATTACAAACGTGATACGTTTTACTTGACTTGCTAATGGATTTTTGATTAAACTTATAAAAAAACGAATATATATATATATATATATACACACATTTATAACCTGCTTATATAATATACTATACTCCTAAAATATAGTTTTTATTTATTAACATACCAGTACTAATTATTAATTTTTATATCACTTGATAACTTTTTGAATACAACATAAAAAAAAAATAAATAAATAAAAAATAAAATTCTATGTAGGTACATTATATTATTTTTATTACCATAAATATTTCATATAAATACCTAATACCTATACAATACCGGTTATGATATTATCATACAAACGAGAATCAAACAATGTGCCAATAAATAATTTAAATAATATTTCCATTAGATCTATGTGAATTTTACCAGTATCAGTAGTTAGTATTTGAGTTATTTTAAAATCATTTAATTTTAATTCATATTATATATAATTATGCATCTAATGTAATTTTGTGTAGGTAATATTTGTTATGAATACCTATATCTATATACAATTCATTACATATCTGATTTTTCATCATTAGAATAGAAATCACCTATAAACCTATTAATTAATTTAACACGTTATGATATTTGTTTAGAATTTTAAAATTAATAATTAATATCGTAAAGGTACATATTAAAATTTTTATCGATTTTACAATGACCAAAATACATATAAATATCTGTATAATTTTTTAATTTTTAGTGCATTATTTAATATTTTAAAATATCATGTTATTAATATTTTTAATTTTTAATTTAAGTCAAAAACGTTAAAGTTAAAAGTTATATTCATAAAATTTAAAAAAATGGAAAGTAATGTAACTCATCTAGTAGTTACCTAGTAAAATATTAAATCATTTTTACTAAAAATTGAGATAGTATTATTGGAGTCTAACTAACAAAAAGAATACTAAAAATGTATTTTTTACGTACAACTACATAGAAAAAAGAGTCAATTATTTTCTTTAATTTACACAATCATTTATATTAATAGTATTAATTTGACTTAGATGATATAAAAATAAACAGTGGACTGAAAAAAACTGATTACATTTAAGAAATAAATTAATTCGCTACGTTAAAAATATTTTTTTTTTTTTAAATGTTAATTAATTTAACTTTTTTAAACTGGACTTTTAACTTTTTAACTCTTTATTAATGAACCGAATCCTTGAATACATCATTAGTTAAATTATTTAAAATAATCTATTTATAGAGCTTACAAATACGAGTAGAGTACTTAATAATATAATTGCAAATGTCTGACCTAGTTACAAAAAATTAATGGCTAATATTCTACCTATTTATTTTATGTAATTATTGATAATAACTGCATGTATAAAAATTATATTATTTGTGAACTCTTTTTTTTTTAATACCTATACTATATTTTAAACAATTATTAATATTTCTCATAAACGTATTGCAATATATGTACACGCGTGATTATATTACTTATATACATTAAACACGTCATATTTTTTTTTATTTGATTTGAAATATGCGAAAAATGATTGATTGTGATTATTATTATTATTAAAAGTTTTGTACACGTGATGAGTACGGAATTAGGTTACACGAATAATATAAAATAATAATATAGATGGTATGAAGGTAAGGCTCTATTTGATTTTTAATCGTCGGAGATGAAAGCACACAAGCCGTGCTCTGGGGAGTAAAGTTTATAGTTCATTTGGATGGGGTCAAGTTTTAGTAGAAAAAAATATATTTCTTAAAATAATATAACAATATAAGACCTAAGAATAATATATAATATTGGACTTTACACAAAAACCTCATAATATTATGTCATAGATAGGTATAATATGATTACGATTTATTCGGTAATAGGTATAGTACTATATATTATATTATCGAGAACATGACAAGCCTGATCATTTTTGTAAATAAATAGTGTACTGTGGTAACAATATTATACCATCATCCGTTTTAGTGAATGCGTGTATTAACAATATCATAACAACACTATTATATGGATTTGGTAAAAAAATAATTAAAATTATAAATTTAGAAAAAATGATCAATTTTTATCTATAGTCTATAGTTTATACAATAAAATAAATAGCACTGTGTATATTTAAATAATCGTAGAAATCGATTTTGCCAAATTAATTAAATAATTTTAATTTTATAATTTTTTTTGGTAAATAATATTTACTTTATTATATATATATATATAGGTATATTGTGTGAAAATATTTTTACGGAAAATACTAGACTAGAATATTGAACATATTATATTTTTTTGCTTTTTATGCCATGTGCAATAGTTTTTCAATTGGGTTTGAAAAAAAGTAAAAATACCTTCTTTTGCTATTTTTCAATAATTTTATATGACGGTTCATAGTTTAAGGAATCTAAAAAGGACTCACTCGGAAATCTATAGAGTAATTTTTGTATTTTTTTTTATTTTTCAACTATTATTAAAATATTTCCATTGATACGGATCTTTTGTCATCATTGCTGAAATAATATCGTTCATATTAAATTTGAATCGCAAAAATATTGAATTGTCTTATTAGATTTTTTTTAGTTTTTTTTTATACACCGTAAAATAGCATGAAATTATTTTTGTTATAAAACCTTCAAAACTTTACAATACTATAAAATGTATTATAATTAAACATTTTTATGTGGAAGTTAAAGATAAACATTACTAAAATTGTACCTCGCGTTTGATATAATGTGGGTATATCTGGATGTACCAAAATTAAGTATAGAATGAAATAAGTTAGATTAATCATTTGGGATTAACTCAAAGTAACGGTAAGTCTTCGAACATGACATGGAATAATATTATATTTTAATGTGATATCGATAACTTGGAAGTCCATGAGCAAATAAATGTAAATCTTGTTATCAAGAATAATTTTCAGTTATCATAAACGGGATAATATGCAACTATGCAAGGCTGCCCAATCAATAAATGTATATGTTCAATAGTTTAATTCATTTTAATTATCATTTATAAACAATTACTTTAATTAATATTACTTTTTAACGTAACGAATTTACTCGTTTTTCATAAATAACGAGTAATTATTAAATTTAAAATAATATTACTTAGTTCACTTTAAGTTATATATTATTTGTATAAACACATATTTATTCTTTCAAATTCACACAAAATTGTTTTTTATTTAATTGGTACATAATAATAATAAATTTAAATTAATATACAGTGAAACCTCTAAATAGCGGACACCCACGGTCACCGAAATTTTGTCCACTATTCAGAGGGGGTAAATGTTTGAAATTCATAAAGGTTAAATATGTAAAATGAAAATATTTGCACTATGTTAAATTGAATTATAATGTCATCATTAAATATAATTACTAATTATCTATATTTAATGGTATAATAATTTTAATGATTTAGTAATATTTATGGTAATTCTTAATTTAATACATATAGGTACGTACATAAAAAAAATTATCAGATGCATACATAAATATTCAATTTAGTAAGAAAAACAATCGTTTACTTGGTCCGTTTATAATTTTGCCGTCTCTGTACAATATTGCGAGTGAGTTCAGATGCCAACGTCAAAAAAATTGAAAAGTATTCATTAACTAACAAAACATACGAAACATTGGCAGTCAAGACATTTATATTTTCGTCAAAATCGTCGCAACTTATTATTGTATTAATTTAATTAAATTATATTAAATGTATTAGGTATATACAGTCAACTATACTTTTTCGAAATAGTTGTCTGTTAATCGGAGAGTCTGCTATTCGGAGGTTTCTCCATTAAAAAGTAGTAAAAATGTCCCCTTTGCCAAAAAAACGTCCGCTATTGGGATGTATCCGTTAGAGGAGGTTTTATTGTATTTCACAGAATTCTGACATTTGAATCAAATATTTTATTATGATCTTTTTGTAAAATTTGTTTTAACAATCACGGGTAATTTTTCAAATTCATAGGATATATTTGTGTTCTGTATTAGAAATAAATATGTATATTTTAGAGTTTATTAAATTAATTTATTTTTAAATATTCACGTATTTAACATAATGTCCGGTCCCCAATAATATTAACTGTGTGTCCGTAGATCGTGTTGTACGAAATGCGCGTTCGATCGTCTGCCGCCGGAAATGACACGATTCATATTCCGGAAGCTGTCCACGGAAGACCTACTGCAGGCATCGGTGACAACGGACAGGCTATACCGAGTGGCCCAGCACCACATGTACCTGTCGCACGGCGCGCTGTTGGTGCGCAGTGGCCAGGACACGGCGGACACCGTAACCGAAGCTTTCGACGTCCGTAACGTGTGTTCGCTGTACCTGGCGGACGTGTATGACTTCGACCGGGACGTGCCGCGACGATTCTTCCGGTCCGACGGCGGCAAAAGCGACACCGGGATGGTAACGTTAGACGTGCTTCACGTGGGATACGTGCATGATGTGCGGTACACCGACTTGCCGGCGGATAGTGTGCGCCGACTGCTGTCCGGCGTCCGGGCCAAACAAGTGTGCTTCAGCAACGTAGTGATGACTGCTGAGGACGTGGCCGACGTGGTGTCGGCTCTGCTGGAGGCCGGCGGCTGCGACGACGAACCGCCCGTACTCCGGTGCTCGTACGACCGGGCGGACGATGCCGCGGTGCTCGTCCTGTTGGACATGGTGGAGTGCACTTGCGCCGGTTTGCTGTCCGAGTTCCGCGTCACCGTCCGGCGGCCGGCACCGCACACTTACGCTATTTACCCGACTTCCAGCCTGGTCACGTACGCCGCCGCCGACGACGACGGTGTGGCAGCCGCCGATAAGGCGTCTCCGGTAGCCGCGGAACTGCCCGAGGATCTGCTCGCGTTTACCGCATTCGACTGTTCTGGGCTCAGACCGTCCACGTATAGGCGGCTAAGCACGGGTTGTCGCCGGTTGCGCAGACTGTGCATGAAGGCCGCCCGGCAGGCGGACGACGACGCGTTCGAGACCGTGGCTTCAATGCCGTCCCTCCACCACCTTCACATGGACGGCCTGTACAACGTCACATCCGACGGTCTGCTCAACGGTAAGTTATATTTTACATACCTATACCTCAAATTTAGACGTAAATTGTCCGAGTAAAAAGGAATAAGTCCATTTTACAAAAAAATTTTTTTATTGCAAATTCTTCTAGATTTTAATAACGTTCATCGATTGGCATACAAAAACAACACACATTGTAGGTTCGTTGGCAAATACATTGATAAAAATTTTAACTTTTGGATGTTTTCACAGTTATTTTTTAGTTTTCCCAAGGTAGTGTTTTTATACTTATGTCCTTTTATCCGGGCACTGTTCATATATATATTAAGGAAGGTGAACACGTAGCGAGGAAATCCACTAAGCCAAATCCTCAGGGGGCGGCCTAGAGATAATGTCACGCTAACCACACGCATGATAATTATTCGACGATTTTGTCTTTTTTAGTGTACCTACCGGTGTGTATTAAATTTAATTTTAGTCTCTCGTTCTGTGCTCGTAAATGTATTGTGTATTTTTATATTTATTATATTCGTATATTGCAAGCTATGATAGAATCGTCAGATAACGATATTTTTGTGGCTATTGATTATTGATCGCTTAATGGCTGTGAAGTCTTTTAAAACTCGCGTAAAAATGCGCGAAAGAAGATTATGAGCGAAGGAATGGTTATTGAAAAAGTAAATATATTATTATGTTAATCTGCTAACAGAACTCGGGATTGATAATTAAATTAAAAAAATAATTTGAGGGTAGACACGGACACATATTTGAAGTTACTATCATTGATCACTCCTTTATAGAAAAACATGATATGCAAAAAATGATATGTGACATTGAACTGCACAGTCTGACCCGTGCATTTTTACTTTACCAAATTTCGGTAAGATTTTCGTTTTGCGTGGGCTGATGTAGGGCTAAAAGCCGATCCTATACACACGAAGGAAGGAAATCTTCAATTACTGGACTGTTCAATCAAAATCGCGAAGATTTTCTCTACGTGTGTACCTTTATATATATTATATACTTATTGTCAGATTACTGATAGATTGTTGTTATTGGATGAGATAGTTACATCAAATACAACTACATATATAAATAATGTCGGCCAGGTACAGATAGTGTAAATTGGTCTATCGTCATTTCAGTCCTTGGACGGGATATTATTTTCACTTTTAAATCAAAGAGAAATATTTACATTCAATAGACAAATCTAAGCAAAGTCGATTAGGTAAATTATGAAAAACGTATATACTATTTTATTTTCTCTTTTAAATTTATGAAATGTTTGCTGTAAAAAGGTGGTTTTTCTTTATGTTTAAGGAAATTACTGTGAATATCGAAAAATTACTTCTTCTATGTGTTAGAAATAATTTAATATCAAAATAGCTCTTTACTCCAAAACTACTGCTCGATTCTTATTATTCAAAAAAAAAAAAAAAAAATATATATATATATATATAAATAAAATATTATAATAATAAAACCAACCCATTTCTCATTTTATTAACATAAAATTATGTTAATATATATTCACGTTTAATGAAGAGTGAATAATAGTGAAATTGTAATATTAAGTTCAGTGAGTTCTTTCAAAAAATGTATTTACTTTTTAGTATAAATTAAAAATAATATTATTATTTTAGCATATACAAAATATTATATTAAATGAATGTTGAAAAATGTTTGAAATCCCTTTTAAGAACTGAACGAAACAGTTTGTATAATTAATTGTATTTATATAATATTTTAGATTTTCGCATTATAAGAAAATATTTAATAGAATTATGTTTTAAGTCGAGTTAATTCTCCTACACCTGTTTGATTCTTAGAAGTAGGCTTTGCGTAGAGTATACATTATAGAATGTGATTCTATACATTAATTTTTATTCTCGGCGTTAATTACACATTTTTTCATCCTTTGCACATCCGAAACCTTTCAGGATATTATACATTTTAAAAGTGATTCTGAGTAGCAGTACACGATATTAAAAAAAAAATTCATTTAAATTCAGTGGAATTAATTTTCTGAATATGAAATTTAATTTATATTTCCGCTGGGAAACGTATACTGAAAATTATAGTATTGAGCTGAACCCACCTTTCTCTCCGGAGGCCACCGTTTTCCTTTCATTGTAGGTACGTTTTAATTTCAATACGTCTGCTATACTCATCGTCGAGGTTCTATATCGTGTGTGCGTCACATTAATCTATAGTATAATTTCTATATTTTTAATTTATAAAAATTATTCTATTTGTTTTCTTAAAAAATAAGTATTATATATGGTGTTTAACTGTATTTTATTCTAAACAAAGAGATCGTTTGAGGTAATTCGTGAGGACAATGGCCTCATCTTAATTGCATCACTGACTTATGTGATTCTAAAACAAAAAAATTATGTTTATATTTATAAAGTAAACTAAAACATTTCAAATTGTACAGAAAATTATTTTACTGGTTAATTAGAATACTCGATCATTATTCAAATAACGAATTGCTGTACGACAACCAATACGGTATTTTTAATATAATAATGTAACCAAATTGACTTACATATTAAATATTTAAAAAAAAAAACTATTTATAATTATGATAAATTATTTTTTAAGTTTTTTTAACTGCTGGTTATCTTATATTCGCATAAAATCCTTAATAATAATAAGTTATACATTAGATAATTATCGATAATTATAAAACGAATGGAACAAATTATTTTTAAGTTAAAACTTGATAAATCATGTCAAATTATATTTCGTAGACTTTGAATATTTAATTAATATTAGAAAACAATATTATCGGAAAAAAATGGAAAAATAATAATTTTAAAAAATTACTTAAAAATTTAGGAAAATAAATAGTTAAAACTAAAATTTTGTTGTTATATTTTAAAATTAACTTACATCTATATCTGACAACATAAAATCGCTAATATTCAGCATTGATTGTTTATTTGTAATGTGATGGACTCAGCATTTTCATTGATATTAAAGTACCACTAAAATATGATGAAATTAAATAATCGCTTTTAATATATTTTATATTAAAATACATTTTTTTTTTGTTCATCTGCAACATAATTAAAGTATCTACAAATTGAATGTTAAAAATTATTTGATTTAAAACAATTCGAGAGCAAATTTTTAAATATGACTTAAAAAAAGTTGTTATTTCATAGTATTATCATATGCATGTTTGGTTATTAATTGTTTACAGTTTGTGATAGTTTTAATATTTATTCCATCATTAATATTAATTATTTTACGATCAATCAAATAATAACAAATTTTATTCCTCGATAAATGACAATATTTTTATAAATTATACATCTGAATTTAAATAAATATAAATCATACATTCGAATACTTTAAATAAATTAGATATTTCATTGATTATGTATATTATGTGGTACATTCTATAACGGTAACCTTGAAATTACACTTAGTAATCGATTATATCGAATCGATTTCGATGCGCGAAAATTAACCATAGGTAATAAAAACGTATAGTTATTTTATATATGTAGAGGTACCCATTGCCATGTTATATTTTTATTATATCCAAATAATATCTATTACATTATGTAGTATAATATTAACCTCTCGTGACGTCGTATGATAAGCAGCGAAGTGCAAATTATTAAAATAATAATTTTTATACAGTACGATTACGATAAGTATAAAACATCAATTACTCTGATAACAAAAAAAAAAAAAATTTAAAAAAAATTTAAAAAAATACATATATGTATACCTACAATGTTTATAAACAAATTTCAAGATATGTTAAGTAATATGTTCAATTATTAGGTTTTAGACAATTAAAAAACATCAATATTGTATTTCAAAAATATTTCAACGACATTTTAATATTTATCTAAAACACGGCTATTAAAATACTCTTCAATCGTTGATTTTTACCAAAAATGTTTTTGTAAATTTCAGTAGCCAAATCAACTATTTAAGTTAAGTCGACCAATATAATATTAATAAACGTAATGAAAAGGCAACCAATAATAATCGTTGCAATATTAACACTATTGATTTGCATTTAAACAATAATATTTGCAATAAACACGCATGAAAGTAAACGAATATGAACTTAGATAATAACCGTGAGTATGAGTATATCCACTTATCAAAATCAGTATATTTAAATATAATAATATTGCTATAACAGCATTTTAACTGGCAAAATCAATTGCATAACTATTACGAAAGGTACCTACTTATTGTTTTATTACAGTATACAATTAGGTTGTATTGGTGAACTTAATTCTATATTTAAATAATTTATATTTTTTTTTTACAAAGTATTCTATATTTGAAATACTGATATATATGTAAAATTATATTTATACTACTAGTACAAGTACGTATACATGGTTTAGTAATGAAACGATTAAATTTAAATGTTTAATATTAATATATAAAATATGTAGGTACTTACATGGAATTTATTTTATGTAAAAATGTATAGAAATTTATATATATATACTTCCTCAAAACTTTCACTTTTTTTTCTAATAAGTATCCGTCTATACTTATATTCTTCATTACTTCTGAGTATTTTCAGAAACAAGACATACTTTTCAAAAATAACATGACTATTGTTTCGAGTCTTCTTTGTTAGTTTTTTAGTATAGTTCGGTCCATGTCCATGAACTCTACTTATAAAGTATTTCCAATCTCCACAGACTACAATAAACCTGAAATTGAAAGGCCTAAAAATTGATCATATAGTTGGGGGTGTTATATTTTATGTTATTTATCTTGTAAAGTTAAACAAATATAAATAACAGATAGTAAATACTCAAACTTTCATTATTGCAGAATAGATAAAGTTATAATATGATTTTTTCTTCATTTTTCAGAAACGAATTTGTATATTTCATTTTTTAAATTTGTTATCCCTCTTCTTATTTGATAAAATTTTTAAGTGGCGCCTTATGATTTTTTTTGATAAACTTTTAGATTTTGATTTTCAAATCCAAAGAATATCGACTGGGTAATAAGCATTCAAATTTAAACACGGTGAAGTGAAGAAACATTGTAGTAGATATGTCATAACCAATATCTATTACGTTCTTTTATATTGCATCTCCACTACGCCGCATCTTAAATTTGAATGCTTATAACTCGGGTGGGTATTTTATTCATCGGATTTAAAAAATTAAAATGTGAAAATTCTTACAAAAGTACATTCTTCAAGAATTTATAACTGAAATCATAGACTATCATTTAAATCATTTTAAAATCGAAAGTTAATATAGTTTTAACCAAGAAGGTAAGGAAGATAAAAATTTAAAAATATAAAAATTATAAAATGGAGTATCGTATAACTTTCTGAAAAAATACTACAAATATTATTTATAGATATAATAATGCTTGGTTAATGATAAAATATAATCACGCATGTATAATATACAAATTCTCAAACCAATTTTATTTGATTTTTTCGTGGAATATGACATAGATATCCAGAGGATTTTGTTGATTAAAATTTTCCATAATATTATATAAGTAACATTATATAAAATAAATAAAAGACCAAAACAAATGATCTAAACTAAAACAACAAATTTTTCCAAATTTTGTGTACAAAGCTGGTGTATATATAATATATATATTATATAGAAAAGATCAATTAAATTTAACAAGTATTGCGTCTATACTATAATATAACCCATATAAAATCGTCTTTGTGAACAATTTTTCGATACTTTTTCCTAAGGAAAAAAACAAATAAAATACAAAAAAAATTCACATCAAATAAACGCATAACGTATAGCAATTTTCGAAACGTATATATTACACGATATTATTATGTGTATAGACGATATGTTTATTTTCGACATCAAAGGAACCGAAACTATAAAACTGAATCGGCGGATGTCCCGTTTTCTCTATACAATAATAATAGTAATAACAATAATATATTATTGTCATTCTATTACAAATTACAGTTCGAACGATAGATAGCAATACCGTTTCGATTTCCGTTGTATTCCATTTTATACTCCATAACAATATTATTATTTCAACCTTTGACACTATAATATGTATTTGTAAACGATCAGTTTTGCAAAAATAACAAATTTTACAACAAAAATAAAGAAATTTTTGACAAAAAAACCTGACTAATAGGTTTATAATTTTTGATGTAAAAATTTAAAAAAAATGAATTTTTTTATACCTTTTTGGAAAAATTGTATATTCTTATCTATATAAAATAATTCAGTGGCGGTTTTACGGGGGTGGGGGACGATAAGTGGATCTTCTACTCCTTGACCTTTTTTTTAAAAATCTTTATTGGTTGCATTATTTTAATATATATATATATAAACTATAGTCTATAGTAAACAACTATAATTCCAATGTTTTATCTAAATCACTAGGATTGAGTTAAATAACAAATGGTTATTGTTAAAAAAAAATCCTTATTGTTTTTTGACATTCGATGAAATAAAAAAAATGTAATTTGAAAAAATCGTATTTTTGCTATTTTTTGGTAGTTTTTACCTTGCACATTAAAAACCTATTGATAAAATCGAAAATGACGGCTTTAAAGTAGGTACCAACTAGATGCAATTTTCTGTCAAAAACCAGGTAAGTTTGTAAAAATCGGAGTCTTCCTTCTGGTAAAAAAAATAAACTTTAAAACCAGGTTTTAGAATTTATAATATAATAAGGATTTATCTAATTTTTTCGTATAATAAATATATTATTATAAAAATACGAGTGGAATCATTTAACTCTTAGAATACAATACTGGTGTATGTATTGAATTTATTAGTAATGTTAAAACATTTTTTTGAATAAAACGATTCCAAGAGATACTGATATACTATAATTTTCCTTTATATTCGGTAGTTTTCCTACTACTTAAACTACTGAAAAAATAAAAACCTAACCTATTAAAATATTTACTACCATAAATTTTCTATCAAAATGATTACTTGAAAAATCATACTTGACATCTTCTACCGGAAAAAAAGTATACAAAAGATGAGAACATCATGCAACAAAATAAGTCATAGTTCAACATTTTATAAAAATAATTACTAAAAAGTAGTTAAATGATTTTTAAATTATTATGATATCAACATATGAGTATAGTGTTAATGTATATATTTAATGTGTAAATTTCGTGTTTCTGGAATCCTAATTTTCCAATTTATAATAATTTTCAGTCATTTTTGGTATTTCTCTTTTATACTAAAGAAAACTACGGAGGAAATCGAAAGCTGACTTCAATAGAATACCTACCAACTCAAAAGAATATCCCATTAAGAAACATTACACTTAAATACGCTTACTTATTAATCCACTTATCCGAATTTGTGTATAAATAAAAACATATGAAACAAAACACACGATTGTAACACCAATTCAATCACTTCAATCAGAATGTAATATAGATAGTTGTGTTATTATTTATAATAAACAACGGATATAAAACAAATTAAAAGTAACCTGAACCTACAACCTAAATTCCAATGCCAACCATTTTAATTTAACAATTTCATGTTGCAATAACGGAAAACCAAATCTAATTAAATTATAATGGTATTATTTCCATTATTATAATAATTATACTATGTAAGGAAATTATAAGAAAGTCTTCATAAAATTATATTTTAATGTTAAACATTTATCTATAAGACATTATTAAAATTGTTTTAAAAATATTTTGAAACTCACATATTGGATTGAAGTTCGCAAAAATTATAGTTAAATAACTTAATTTCCGTGTATTAATTTTACACTAATTGTATGTGTTGATCTATAGCTAATAAACCTATACGAATAAACAGTTTATAATAGTTAATACATTTCTATAATTTATTAACGATTTGCAATAATATATTGTGTTATAGGACTCGAAAAAGCCAATGGGCTACAGTCGCTGGGCCTTCGCGAGTGTCCGTACGTGACGGATGACGTTCTGCACCGGATTGGCGAGCTGAGACGGTTGCGCCGGCTCGAGTTGGACCTGACCGTGTGCGACAAGACGACGGCGGCCGGCGTACTGGACATGCTGTCCGGTTGTGATCGGCTCCGCGAACTGCACTTGACTCTACCGCTAAACGTGGACTACTTGGACGCGGTGGCGCGCGCCGCATCCCTGGACAAGCTCCGGGCGTTCCGGTTGACGTTCGAACGGCTGACGTTCCAGGAACACCTGGACAATCAGCCGGCCGACGACGATTGGCAGCGAACGCTTGCGGCCCGTTTCCGTAACACCGTCGACTTCAGCGTCCGGCAGACGTTCACCAAGATTGCCGTGTCCGTCGACTGATCACGCCAAACTACTAACCTACATAAGTATACTGTGGATATCCTGCACTCGTATGTTATAGGTACTATGTACGATATAAATACATAACTTTCCGACTATACAGCGATAAGGTTCCACAATGGTCATTTTTTACGGGTTCGTTGAACTATCGTTTTTCTTTAATACATAATCCATACAAAACGGTCTGAAAATTTTGTTTTCGTGGAAAACCTACATTTAAAAATTTTCCCAGTCGGTGAAATTAAATCGAATGTGTTTAAAACAGATTTCCGAGTTAATAATACTCCAATATTTATCATTTGATCTTGAAAATAATGGTTTGAAAATATATTATTTTAACGTCGCACTACATTGATATTGTTATATTCGAAAATTTCCTAAAAATAATTTCATTTTTAATTGTATTATTCAATCGCATTATTGTACCATTTGTACCATACATTATATTATACTGTATAAATATTAAAACTTGTTGATATTAGGTGTAACGCATGTTTTAATGATATTATTTTACTGTATTGTTATATTTTATATTGTGTATATTATTATTAATATTATGTTGAAACTAGTCAAAAACCGCAATAACGTTTATATTATTATCATTGTACGTCACTATATAAATAGATATATCCAATGCTGGGCATTAACGATTTAATAAGTTAAAAGTTAAGTTAATTTTAATTTTTAACTTTACTTTTTATATTTGATTATTGATAGCTTAACTTATTTTTGATTATATTATTTTTTAAATAACGAATTACTTTTAATTAAAACTCAGTTGTTAATTTTGAAATAATTGATACATTTTGATTTCATATTGTGTCTATTGTCAATATGGTTGAATGAAAATAAAGTTGTTTTTATCTTTTACAATAATTATTATATTATAATAATTATCAATTTCTCGAAAATATAAATAAAACAATAATACCTATATATTATTCTATAATAATCTTTCCATAATATAAATTAAGGAATAGATTAGATTTTCCATCAATAAACAATATTTAGGTAGGTACTAATTTGAAATGAGCAATTTCCAATTGTCAGAATTTTGGAAAAAAAGTAGGTACCTATTAATCAAACATTTTTATGAACCTATTTATTTTTAATTTTAATAATATTATGTTAATGATTCAAAAAAATTTTAAATACTTAAAGTTAAAAATAACAGTGTTCCCAAAACTATTTAATTACTAATTATTTTAATCTGTATATCTCAAATGTTCTATTGACTTTTACCAAAAAAAAAAATTTACTTAACTTAAGTTAATAAGTTATTTTTTCAACATAACTTAACTTTTAACTTAACTTAATCGTTGACAAAAAAGATAACTATTAACATTAAACTTAAACTATTTTTTGCTATTAAATTAGCTAAAGTGAGCTAAAAAAAACATTAAATTGCCCAGCATTAGATAAAGGTATGTTGTGTTTTGTTTTCTACTCGAATATTGTAAATAATCGTACTTTGTATATTATAACGTCATTTTTATTATTAAGATAATGACTACAGTAAGTTTATGTTTAAGTTTTCTATTAATATGTTTTTCACAATTGTGTTATATTTACGCCCACATGATGGACAAAAATAAAAATGAAATTTGTATACTTATAATATAATATTGTAATACACGCCTATATTTGTTTTTAATTTTTGTATAGAAATTTATTTCCAAATAACATTGGATAGTACGTATTCCAATGTTACCAACTACTTTGAAGTAAAAACATATATGAGTGTTTCCAAAATACGTAAGTTGTTTAATTTGTCAATTTTGAATAATCTTTTTCAGCACAGTCTGAACAGACATCATCTAATACATGGAAACGTTTAGCCAAACAGCAGTTATCCTAGTAAAACTTTTTAAATTAATTCCCGTTAGTACTTTCACCGTAGTTTTTCACTGAAAATCCAGGAATTTTTTGATTTTACTAGAATTCCTACAAATTTTAACATAGCAAATGTAAATAAAAATGTTACAAATGGGCATTTTTGGGAATACAATAAATTAGGATTTTAATTTTATAATTTTCTTATAGTAATTTGGTTTCAGACCAGTCAATTAATATTTTCCTAGGGTAGATGAAATTGTTGACAGGTCCAATAATCAAAAAAAATTTTTTTTCTACAAAGCCGCTCATTATATATATTATGTTATATTATATATTATGTTCACGAAATTTCTAGAAACGTCCTTTTTTCTTTATATGAAATTTATAAAAAAAAACTGCTCAGGAGGGGGTGGAGTGTTATATGTAGGAAATTGTATAGGAAAGAAATATTTTGAATCATAGCAATATTAAAATGCACTTTTAAAATTTTGGAATTTTGATTTATTGGGATTTCGACATGTCGGTATTTTAAGTATAGAGAATATGATCTGTCTTATCAGAATTTTAATTTGTCAAGATTTTGAATTCCCCCCGTTAAGGTAATGCATAATTGGTTTAATAGAACTATAGTTGGAATCTTATAGAGAAGATAATTTTTGTGCTGAGTAGGCCTTTCTACATAAATATAAATACTAGGGCCTAGCTGTCCTTTTGAAAGTAAGAAAATTTTTTGGACCTGGTTGAAATTGCTCGCCTTGCATATGTAGCATATAATTATATTTTGAATTTTATTTTAATCTAATTTTTCAATCAATTTCAAAGTTATACCAAGAGTTATTTATTAGTCTTAAAGATATTTTCTAATTCCGACACCAAATAGATTCAATTCGAAACTGTTTTGAAAAATTGGTGCTAATTGTCTGCCTACCCAGTTATTTTTAAAAAAAAATTTTGGGTGAGGATTGGGCTTAGTGTTAAATGTTGACTTTCAAAAAGAGGAAATAAGCAAAATAAAATAAAATAAATTATCCATTCGTGTTAAATCGTTATATGTCCCTCGGTTAATCAGTATAGCCATGTATTTTGTACTGAATAATATCTATAAAAAAAAAAATGTTTGCAAAATAAACTATATATATTTGTATAATGTTCAGAAAGTTCAGGGGGGATTCATTATCACTGGACCAACTTCATATAATCTCAACTGGCCCTACCCAAAAACGTTTCAGATTTGTTCGATGCCTAGTTTTTGCATTCAATAAATCAATGACGTATTTTGAAACTCATTGAGTCCACAATTCACAAGTAGATAGAATGATAATAATATGCAGGTATATAAAAAAAAATATATTTATACTTTCATCTGTTCCTATATATATCATGTTAATGTATGACTATATAACTATATATATGTATATACTTATATGACAATATTTTGATATGAGCCTATACTAAAGAATCCATTTTTTCTAATAATTAAAAATTAAAATTAAAATATGAAAAGATTATATTATAAAGACATAAATTAAATTATACACAAAAATTTGGATAATAAATATTTTAAATTTATACTGTTATTGAAATACATCAGGTAATATAGAAAATTTATTGTTACCTATTTGATTTATTTCTCAATAACAATAATATCTTAAAATATGTATACTAATAAAATGATTAAATTATCGTTTCCGGTTATAGTATCTACTAAATAATGCAAAAAGTATATAGGTTTTAAACGGTTTTTTAAAAACGGGTTCAAAACATTTGTGATATATCTATTTGAAGAGGAATTCATATTGATAAGAGAATGGATAATAAATATTAAATTTCAAGAGATATTCAATATTAATTAATATGTGATACAGTGAAACAGGCAAGTTATAAAATTTGATGATATTATTACTATATGATATTATTCGATAGAGCGTACATATTTGCATAATACAATAATCGTCGTATTTATATAAATACCACCACTGTGATACGTCACTATGACTTCAAATCGCTGGTTATACGGTCGGATTTATACCATAGCAACGATATCAATTAAGTCGACAAGAATTTCTAACTGTTCTAACGAGACCGTGGATTGGGTAAATTATTAAAAAATAAAAATCTTTGAATAAATTATTAAATATGATATTGAGGTTTAATCAACAAATTTAGTTATAAAGAAATAAAGATGATTATAGAAAAAAATATAGAATATAAAAAAAAATAAAAATGATACTAATGAAAACAAATTGGATTATTAAAACGAAGATTTTTTTATAAAGAAAAATATCCAAGTAAATTAAATAATTATGAAGTTCCTAAGAAAAAAAATAGTATGGTGTAGAATATCATGAAATAAAATCATGTGTATGAAAAAAAAAATAAGGTTTGTAAAAAAAAGTGTTAAACACCAATGGAGGAAAATTGCTATTACAAAATTACTGTTAAATGTATAAGTTAATTTTTTTTAAACATTTTAACTCAACTAAGTGTGTCATATCTCTGTGAGAAAATATTTATTTTAGAGATATCACATAGTTGTTCTATTGAGACATATCAAGTTGTAATTTAGTGTTTATGTACATATCTGAGAAGTTACAGGTACCGGTAATATCCCTACCTGTGAAGTTACTGTATATAATATTGCAAGTCAAAGTTATATGATTCATTACATTGTAAAATCCATAGGCAGTCATACAGCATTTTAGATTTTTGGCTCAGAGATCGTACAGAGTGCATAAAACTAAAGATTAAAATAAAAAAAGTCGAAAGGCCACAACCGTCTATTGTCTCACAGAAGTAGGTATTTTACACATTTTTTGCAGTTGTTTCCAGTTTTGAATTACTTACCTATACTTAGCATTTAAACAATTGACGTGTTACCGACCGAGATACTTAATCAGGTAAAAAAAAACTAGCAAAATATAAAGTATTTAAATGTGTTCGTAAGAGTAATGTTCAAGTTGTGAAACCGATATTATGTGTGTATATAAATATAATTTATAAAATATAAATTCGAATAATATAATAATTTAATTATTGTTAAATAAGTGCTTAATATTTAAAAAATAATAATAACTAATAAGTATGTAAAAATGGAATAGATTAACTTTTTTGAATTATTTTAAATATTCAAATTTTATAATTTGCTCAATGGAAACAAGAACAATGAACTTTTTTTAAATTTAGTCATGTAAAATTTAAGAATGGTTGAATTAAAAATCATTTTTACATTCTCTGATGTACAAAACGATTTTTGTATCCTTGTACTGGAAACCTATCTAATACATTGTATTACGGTTGAGTAAATTGACTCGTATTACGAATTCTAAATGATTACATTACCGAATTTTCCTCAAAAATAGGTCTCTTGGTAAAAATTCATTTTATTTTTTTTTCCAAAAACGAATGTTTATTGTTCAAAAATCTGACATCTTATAAAAATAAATATAAAAGTATATAATCGAAAATGTACATTCCATGTGGTATAAATAACGTGCAAGAAGTAGCGTTTTCCTCATATTTATGACGTCAGAGATACAAGCTATATAATACTCCTCTCATGAATATAAAGAATTTTGAAATATATATGTATATATCAACAAGCTTAATGCCAGTTGTTATTTTAAGACGATCGACAACAAAAATCAATCGGCACATAGACCAGTTTAATAAATGTATAATAAAAATTAAAATATTAAATATTAATATTAGAAACTAATTGTATAATACGTATATCAAACTGGTCGTTATGTTATACTAAACGCACCAACTATAATCATCTATAATTTATTTTTAACATTACATTTAAAATTTCAAGATTTCAGGCAAGGTCTATGGTTCTTGCAATTGAACTGGTTTTTTCATTGTTTTAACGCGATTTTTAAAACTGGTTTTTAAAAATGTATTTAAAAATTAAAAATATTAAATATTTGCCAATAATATAGTTAGGTAGGTACTGTAATTAAAATATAAACATTTTTCATTAAAATTATTTAACAATACGACTATACAAATTATATATAATGATGAAAATGTATTATATACTTCAACTTTATCTAATATCCTACAACATGTATTTTTTAATTTTTATTAGATAATCGTCTATTTATTGAACATTATTTTATATATTCTCATATTACTTATATTAAAATAATGGAATATTTTATTTTACAATACTTTTCAATGTCTCTTGATTTATAATCGTATGCCATTTTAGTTAGATATGTGAGATGCTTAATAAACTTAGTAAGTAATTAATTTTATTTATAAATTTTGAGTATAACAGTAGGCAGTGACGTATGCAGGATTTTTCAATGGGGAGGGGGGGACTTTAAAATAAATAAGTAAAGTAATCTGTTGACATATTATGTATAGTAGCGTATTTATGGAGAGGGGGTTCAGGAGAACTGAAAAAGAGAGAACAAATATTAATTTTGAAAACTTAAATACCAAAACTTAACTTTTGTAAATAGAACTTTTTTTTAAACAATAATAATTGGAAATAGAGTTTGATTACTTGAAAAATTAACAATCATGCCCTAAAATTATAATAACTATAAATTTTAGATTCTGAGCAGCGTAAAATATTTTCTCGTTTTAATACGATATTAATTGGACTTATATTTTTCTTTGAGCAATTTATCGACCAGAAGATTTGACGTAATGATCTATTTTTTGGCATAAAATGTTGTCAGCATCATACTTTGAAGAGGTAATTTGTTAATTTTTTAAAAATGCATCAGAAAAAACCATAGAAAAAAAAAATGAAAAAAGCCAGTCAGTAGGTTGTGGATGCACTTCGCTCGTCGAGTGTCAGTATTGGTGGATGCACTTCGCTACTGGGCAGGGTACTTTTGGTGGATGTATTGAATTTCAAAGCAATGATAAATCATTGCATTCAATAAAACGATTCTGAGCGTAGCTTCGGTGTAGTATA
>JAIPRL010004135.1:0-40761 GCA_025469235.1 Pemphigus obesinymphae
ATGTACATTGTAAATCCACGACGAGTCGCGGGTAAAAAAATATTGTTTATATACTTCATATTATATATATATATGTGTGTGTGTGTATGTATATGCAGTATATATATACATATATTATATTATATTATATTATTACATCAAAGACAGAAAAAGTAAAAAAAAAAAAAAACTGAAAATTGAAAAACATAATATAGTTTGAATACACAAAGATGTTAAAAAATAAAACGGAGATTTTTTTCAAAAAATTTAAATTTACATAACAAACGAATACAGAAGTTTTTATTCCATATCTATTGATTACCCGTATAGATAAATAGTATAAACTATGTTTCATTTTTTTTTTTTTTTTTTTTTTTTTGATTGTAATTGTATCTTGACTTGGGGAAACCGCGATCGTATTACTCCCCCCCCCCAAATGTAGTCGTTTACTGTATATAATCAGACGTACTTACTATAAAATAGGCAAATTAATATAATTTTTTCGCTAGAATGGAAGTACATATTATATAGATTAACCTACTAAATATGTTAAAAATTATAATTAATTAATATATTAATGTTAATAATTTTTGTGTTTAGTGGAGGAGTGGAAGTCTTTCGATAAAAATCGAAATTCTCGATAAATGTTTACAGAATACGCATTCATCAAAAATACAGAACGTTATAGGAAAACAATATTTTATGTAGGTATTATCTCTGCAAGTATAATCATTGGTAAATTTAATAAAATCGTTGGAATTATATACTATATACAGTATGAGTGAGCAACAATAATAATGATTTTTATTATTTTTGAAACTGGTTTTATTATTTTTGTCTGTAAGATTTTACTTTATAACATGTATTCATAAAATAATAAAGGAATAATATTAAAATTACAAATATCAAAATTGTAACACAACTAACCTGGCTCTATCCTAGACATTTAAAAAGTATTTTAAATTATATACAAGTATATTAGTATATACTTCAATAATTGTATTTAAATAAATCATGTTTTGAATAAAAGTAAATAAAAAATAGTATGTATAATACAACTAGAAGAAATTGAATTTTCAGTCGTACAAATGCAAAAATAACAATAATATAATTTATTCTTCTTTTGTGTGTACCTACTAAATACAGTGTGTGACATGTGAGTTGAATGTATGTTCACCGGATGCCAAGACCTTCGACAACGTGCTTATAAAAACGGTCTTCCAAGTTGTGTTGAAGTTTAAGGGTTTCAATAATTTATCGAAGAACACAAACTTCTTTCTTTCTCTATAGTAAAATGTCTAAATATAATTGGGGACGTTTCAGTTTTCTTTAAAATCATATATTTATAATTTATTTGTATTAAGTATTATCATATAATAAATATAAGTTTTTCTATTCACTTATAGTTATTATCATTATCATTACATAACTAAATAATTATTAATAATTGATATACCTAATAAAATTATAATAATTATACTTTTCATACGTTTAATCAGACTCTAAAATATATATTATATACCTAATTGAGAATTTAGACATAATTATTCGAGTAGAAGTATTTAAATACTCGTTAAATACATATTTTATTAATGTTTAGAATATCTAATACCAGACTTGGGTAAAATACTTTTTAAAAGTGTTTCGAATTCATATTCCAAATACTCCCAAAAAAAAAAAAAAAATATTCAGAATAGGTATGTATTCCGAGTACTTTATGATAATAGTACTCCCTAAGTATTTGAAACACATACTTTACAAAATGTATTTCAAATACTCAAAGAATAATTTTTTTAAACCAGATTTCAATAACAAAAATGATACCTAATTATAATATTATTATACTTAATAATATATTTTTTTTAGTGTAATTGAATATAATATTACAATCGATAAAACACACCTACCTACCTTTATTCCTAAATTATATCCAAATTTTAATATTAAAGTTTAATATTATGTGATTCATTTAAGTAATAAGTGAACAGTTAATTTTTATTTTTTATAAAACTTGATAATGGAATTTTATTCTCAATGTTTTCATATTAATACCTATATATATTTTTTAATCAACATATTTAAAATTGGAAGATAACATTACTGTCCTCCTAAATACAGTTGAAAACAAAATAAGATAATATAATAGACCTACTATAAAATATTATGTATGTATTTATAAATACAATTTACGAAGGAAAAATAATGAAATTATTTTTAAAAATGTAATTGAACCTTAATGAAATACTTAATGGAATACTGTATTAACAATACTAGTAAAAAGTATTTAAAATACTGTGTTAAATACTTTCAAAAAAAAAGTATTAAAAATATATTCGGAATACTACCTAAGTCTGTCTAATACTTATTACTATAATACTATGTTTCCTACCTAGCTAGCAGGTAGTAGTCTAGTAGTCCTACCTGCCTAAGACCTAATAAATACCTTAGAATATTTAATAATAATTTAGAATTAATACAATTTTATTATTTAGAATATATTATGAATATAATTATGTAAATATTATATTTTTGGAAGTATTTTAAATAATTTTGTTAAGTATTTGTTCATTTTTCTAATTATGTACCTACATGTATTAATATGCTATTATGTTGTCAAGAAATTAAATTTTTTGTTGATAATTTTGTTATTATATTTAATTAATACGTATAATATTAACATTATAGTTCAAGATATAATGTTAATATTACACCAAGAATACGTATATTTTATTACAAAATCCATAATACCATAAATTTACGGCTACAATGGTGATTTTATAATATTAAATCAGTGTTGAGTGTAGGCTATTTTATGTAAATATTATCCAAGTAACTTGATATTCGTCTTTTATTTTATATGGATAACCTTATAAAATAGTTATCACTCATCATAAATTTATAATAAATATTCATGTTCTCTAAACTCGTTTATCTATATTATAGATAATTACACTTTAGTTTTAATATTATATTATTTATATAAGGCGTAGGTTAATATAGGTTTATTATATTATGCCTATATGTTTTATATTATATTAATAGTTGGATATAATGATTAATAAAAAATAAAATGCACGTATTTCTACGGGTGAAAATCACTATTAGGTATCGGATATATTAGAAGTATGTCAAATAAAATCTCAGATTTATCACGTGGTTTATAATGATAGTTTTTGTGATAGTCTGTTGCTGTCGTGAAAGCCACATATGTATGGACACTATAACATCGTGCAAACGCCGGTGCTAGTAATTGTGGAACTGTCATGGTAGAACTTTCATGACATCACGAATGCATTATGATAGTAATAGTGATTTTTGAATATAAAATAATGAAGATCTCTGTTCATTTTTTTATTAGAAAATTTTAATAATTTGTTGATTTTTGTATCTTTGGCAACCAATTATTTAATGAAATAAAATTAACTTTTAATAATGACAGCGAAGGTATTATTTATCGGATTTAAAAGTGGATTTAACGTAGCAATGCATTAAATGGATGGTGTACAAAATACAACCATTAAATAATATTGGCTATAATATATGCTATTTAAATTTTTTATAAAAAAAATTAACAAATTTGAAATTTTCTATTCAAAAATCATTATTACTGTATCATCGCACTCGTGGTAGCGTGAAAGTCCACGACCGTTCGACAGTTACTATCACGCCGTTTACATATTAATATTAGTATCATTAAGATCATATGAGTACCTTTCGTGATATCAACTGTCGTCGTATAAGTATTAAATAGTATTAAGATGTATATTTTATATGTTATTGTCATAAAATATTAAAGGATATATTAGAATTGTGACTACCTACATGATCGAAAACTATTTTTATCTTATTTCTATTATTAATTTACATTATTATATTTGAGTTATTATACATACCATTTTTATTATTTTCGTACGAAATGTAAAACATTTTGTCTTTGAACGTATTTGACTTAAAGGGATTGAAAGGGTTTCTCCTTATCATGAACCATAACAGCAATTTAGACCTATACCATTTCCAATACACCGATCGGTCTATTGATTCACTAAGGATTCTAAAAACTGATATGAATTCGTTGAAAAGTGCACTTTGAATCGATTTGCCTATATTTTAAAAAATCCTATAAATCCCACTAATACATAAAGTTAATACATTTTGGAATGTAAAAATTAACATGTTAAATGTTTATAAAAAAGAAATACAAGCAGTGAAAAGTTGTTCTAAAGAAGACTTCACGACAAATTTAGATCAGTTTTCAGAATTCTTATCACATCAATATATCAATCAAGACGTTGTTAATATAAAACGTATAAATTGCAAATATGTTACGCCTCGCCTGTGTTATAGAGAAAAACAGAAAATCATCACTTCCAATTCCCTTAATTATAATAAAAATAATTTTAGATAATTTATTATTATATATTTATATCAAAATATTAATATAATATAAGTTAAGTTATGTATATATGTACTTACATAATATAATATAATATAACGAATATAAGATCAAAAATTTGAAAAAAGAAAAGAGTATCAGGTATTAAATAAGTAAATAATAAATAACTCTTAATTTTAATTTGGTATAAAAATAAATAATACACAAAATCGCGATAAAATTAAGATTTTTAGATCTCTAGTAAAATTTCCATATTTTTCATCCATATAAAATAATTATATTGATTTCACATCGCAATATCTATTGACATTGAAGTTTATTTTAACATATTATTTCTACATTATTTTTATTCTCATTTTTAGTATTAGTTGTGCTCAACACGAATCGTCATAAAAGAGAATAATATATTATTTTATTAAACATAATATTTAAAAATTGTAGAAACTTTTTTAGATATTCAAAGTAATACCTTTGTCGTTTGCGGACCCGACATTATTGTTTTGAGGTCGGAAGTGTGACCCTTTTGCGACCTCAATAGTTTATGCCAATGTTATAATACTTGTATAAACTATGCGGTGTAAAATAATTGAAAATTGTGTTGGTATAAAATTTGACATATTATTAGTTAGAACGGTAGATTTTCATCTAATAAACTACCTACCTAGAAAATACAAAATGTTACATGCACTTAATTAGACGATTTCAATCAGTATACTAAATGTAGATGGGTATTTAAATTTTGTGAAAACAATTTCTAAAAAGGATTCAAAGTATTCTAATACTTTAATAGTTTTTTAAAAATATGTATTTTGGATATAATGCGGAAATACTTCCAAAAATATTTAAATTCTTCAAATAACACCTATATTATGGGACACAGTATTAACATTTTTTTGTGTAAAATGTTAATTTTAATTTTGAATTAAAAAATAATAATTTAAGACTTTTGACTTTATAATTTTGAAAATTCTAATTTTACCCAACTCTTGCTATATAGGTATTATCAAAAATTTCTGGAATTGTATTTATTTGTATTGTGAAAACCATATTTTTTTCAGACAGGTATCTTTGATTTTTTGAATTATATACTCGTATATATATATGTATTTAATACAATTCTCATAGTTAACTTTTTCAAACGAATTTTATTTAATTTCCTATACAAATATACTACTTAGGTACCGGAATTTAGTATATCATATTTATGATTGATAGCAATATATTATAAAATATTATATATACATTAAATAAAAAAGAGATCCATATTCAGTAATTTCAAATATAAAAAAAACTCTTAAAACCAATCAATTATTATTATTTTTTAAAAAATTGATGATATAAAAATATAATAAATGAATGTACCTATAATAAGAATTTATGTATATGTACTTTTAGTTGAGTTTATAAAAAACTGTTAGTTTAAAAAATAAAATTTAAATTTATAATTTCTCAAATTGCATAGGTAACTGATGATGGAAAATGTGGAGGTTTGTTTTAAGAAGAGAAAGAAAAAAGAATGAATATTATTTTTTTAGTAAAACAACTACCTTTTACATTATTAAACATTAGCATTTTATCTGAACACCTTTATAAAAATTGCATCAGTTTAAAATAAAAAACCAACTTAGAATAATTTTAACGTAAAATTCGAATAAAATTCGACTAATGTAAAATGGAAAATTTCAGTGTTTTCCCGACATTTGTTTTGGAAGTATATTTATAAAACTTTCATTCACATATTAAACAACGATAATATATACGAGTCACTTTTTCTAAATTTAATACAATTTCCTTAAAATAAATATTCATGAATTATTACATCACTCAGGACCACGAATTAATTTTCAATACAATAATTTAGTCGATTATAGTGTATATGAATATACCTACTTGATATTATTATACACAAAATAGTCCTAAACAATAATTTAGAAATGTTTAGATAAAAAAAATTTGTTTTTATATTATATTTTTACAAAAATATCCTATAATGTGAACAAAAGAGATAAAAATAAAAACCTTTTAGGCTTATTTAAGTTTGACTAATTTTGAATATGAAATTATAATTATATATTATATTATATAGTACTTATATGAATTTTCTGAGTGTTAGTGTCTAATAACATATTTTAATCTTTCCAATTAATTATAAAAAAAAATCATTTAACAGTTTTCTTTTAAGTGAATTTAAAAGAGAGAGAGAGAGAGAGAGAGAGAGAGAGAGAGAGAGAGAGAGAGAGAGAGAGATATGAAATTAATATAGATCAAATTACCATTTCCAATTTTTTTTTTTTTATCAAATATCATGATAAATTAACAATAAAAATTGTTACAAACATATCACAACGTATTTAAATCGTGAAATGTTAATTTTCCTAATATATCCTTCACAATTTCAATAGATTATTGGAACCCTTAAATACAGACCTAATCAAGAAGCCAACTTCTATTTGAAATTAAATTATTCTGTGGTGTTTGGCAATTTCATCAGAAGAATGTTTTTGTATTAATCTTATATATTACGATATCGAACATTTTTTCTATGTTTTACGTGGTTTACCTTATTCTTGGATTTATATATAGTTTTCGTTTTTAGTTGAAAATGTCCATCATATAAAATTGATAATAATACTGTATAAAAAAGATGGACGAAAAAGACAAATCGAATTTAGAAATGTTTCTTTCTAAGACATATATAAAGTTATATAAAATGTGCAGAGGACTGGTGTATAGTAATATGGATTTTACGGATAAAAAAATTTCGGTAAATTGGTAAACTTTTCCAAAAAATACTTTTTTTAGTTGTAAATTTATTTCATCATAATATTTCATCGTTCCTTTGAGTATGCTTCGCGCACATATTTTGCTGTCACTGTTTATTACCAAATTTAAGAATAAAAATATATTCGAAGGGACATGGGACATTTTTACAAAATCGTTTACGTAAACAAGACGAATAACCATATAATACATATTATATTATACCTTCAGTTAATAGATCATGTGCTTCTTAATATACACGGTTTTACACCATTTTTCAGATTACATTACAGATAACGTAATAGATATTTTGTGGTCAAGAACATTTCTCTTTACTCTTTACTTTTTTACGGGTACATTACTCGTACAAAATGTACACGGAGTTTGAATTTACCAGGTAATATGTTTATCGAGTGCAAAATTCTAAGTATAACACGGTTCGAGTTTAAATCGCGAGGAATTTTGGATATTTTAGGGATCCTAAATAATCAAACTAAAATTTAGTTTGGCGTTATCGTTTTTTGCATACATATAGTCATACAGTCATATATTAGTATAGACATATATGTGTTTATAGTTGGCACGTGTACAAAGTTTTTGTACAAGCGCACTACAACGGCGACTTGAGTAAAAATTCTCATTTACATTAACGGGCGCAATCAGATTAAACACAATTTCGACCGCAAAAGTAATAATATAAAAAAAAGACGGTAACATTCGCGACGTCGTCAAGTCGATTGCGTGGTGTTCGTTTTCTGACGTCTATTAAACAAAATTCGCATGCTATATATATATACATAATACAACGTAAATTATACTGGGTATCTACTATAAATTGTCGATAAAAGAAGGAATTTTATAGAAGAAATATGAGAATTGATACTAGCTGTAATATAATCATAGATCCAGCCAAAAATGTCAGATTAAAAAAAAAAAAAAAAAAAGTATAGTAAAATGTTTTACATCAAATGCACTGGTACTCTCGGGAATTTCCAATAATGGCGGATGAAAAAAAAAATATCTTCCTAGTAGTATAAAAATAGTCTGAAAATCAGGAGAAAAATATTTTATGAACTTGTTAGACTTGTCTTGAAAAACTGTTGAAATTGGAATCTAATGGCGTACAAAAAAAGCCAATTTCAAATTTTCACCAAACATAATACGATAAATTATCATTGATAATAAATGAGGGAAAAAATGGAAGCAGTACGTGTGTAATATGCTATTAGTTTAGCCAACCAGATACTCGTTTTTATCCGATTATTTCGTATACTAACCGATGGCCAATTTTATAAATTAATGATTAGTTTTAGTTTTCAAAAATAATATACGATACCTAATTGCACTGTATTATATAATTCAGCTTTAGAGAACTGGTCGAAGGACAGTGAACAACAACTGTGATATTGTTTTAAAAAAATTAATGAAATTACATTTTTCATTTTGTTATGAGTATGTGCAGAAAGTATAGTAGGTGGTACATATAAAAATAAAATCAATTTTAAATTTCTGCCTTCATTATTACACTTAAGTATTTTAACATCCTCCTGTTTTATTAGTTTTCAGTTAATTAAAAAGAAAAAAAAATCGAAACAATCAATATTTCGATGAAATCCAGAAATTAACTTTTTAAAATGGGTAATTTTATATTATTTAAAAATAAAAGTTTGGACTATTTGATATTTTTTCTTATGTAGGTAATTAAGTTCAAACGGTTTAATCCATAAGCTAAAAAAAAATTTTAATCTCAATTTATTTTCCTTGTAAAACTGGCAAGTATATCCTCAAGAGACATCCTGTGTATACTGATAACAAATGAGACTAAGTCATATTTAAATGGTATCGCTTTAGTTAGTTTCTTTTACACTCGTATTATATACCCATAATATATCTTTAAAAAACTCGTAATGTTTACATGGTAATATGCAAGTATATGAGAATAAAATTTATTATATTATACCTATAATAAATCTTGATAACTCGAAACTGGATAAGTAGACGTTTTTAATAATAAGAAACTTCACATACATTTTCTGTGTATCTTCTAGAATAATATTTAGGATATCTCTATGCAACTCTGTGTCGGTCTTGTCCGACAATTCAAATTGGAGGTATACCGTAATAGTATACAAAAGATTAATCAAAAATTATCTATCTACAATAATAATAAATAATTTTCATAAAAATGTACATGTCTATCCATTTTATTTTTAAGTTCGTAAGTTTTTAAATTGTCTGTAAATATTCATTGAGAAGTACAAAAATGTTTCTAATGTTTCCACCTACCTATTGTCACATATATAACAAATCTATCACCTTTTTTGCAAGGAATTCAAAATATTCTATATATAATTAATTATAATAAATTCTAGTTGAGAAAAATACGTAAATAATACAGTTTAAATAAAATTCTTAAAATTGTAAATAGAAGTAAAAATAAGATAAATATTGAAATACGTTATTTCATGTCCTTAGGTCATACTATATATACGCCTATGCAGTTAAAGTAAAAAAACATATTTTTATTTTTCGAAATGATTAGCATACTATTTTGTATATTTATATCTATTATAAGAATAGATCAGTGTATATCTGAGAATAAAAAAAATATATATAATATATATATAAGTAAGTTTGAAATTTATTTTTCAAAACTTCTATTATTTTGAAAATAATTATGATGAACATGTAAAATTCAAATCATTTTGATATTTATTTTTAAAATACGAAAATATGAAGTGATGCCAAACTCTGTGAACCAGGTCATAATTTGATCTAAAGACTCGTGTCGTGTGGTGATGTGTAATTATTCGGTCGAAAAGTATATTAAATAAAAAATTCTAAATCCAAATGCAGGATGTTATACCGATATTTGACGATGTTCTGAAGTTGAAGTACTCAAAAAATAAATAAACATTTTCTTCACAATAAATAATTATCTATAGTTGTACATAAAGGGATGTAAATTTTCTTTCAGATACGGGTACTTTGCTCTTACATTGCGCACAATATACTCTACGAATATATATTATTTTTCTTTGTCTCCCGTATACATCATTGTAATTATTTTTCATCAAATATAACGGCTGTACTAAATTGCTGTAATAGTAAGTTGTCATCGATGTAAAATAACGTTTTACACAAAAATAGAACTACTCGTATACATTATAATCAATTATTATATAAAACGAAATACTATAATTTTTTTTTTTTTTGAATTTTAACCGTGTTCCTTTATCACGCGGCTTATTGAATTCACTGTTGAATTTCCAATCAAATCATCTTAGCCGTATACAATTTTTTTTACCACAGGTACATCCCCCGACACTCTGCGGACCTGACAGTAAACAACAAAACGGTTGGTAATTTCCCGGCAATAAATCCATATTTTTTCTGGAGTCTGGCAAATACTAACCTATAGTATAGTTTATACTACAATCCCGTGATTTGTGTTCCATTACGGTTGCGATTTCCGTTCCTTCTGGCAAACGACGTTACACGTACTACGGACCTCTACCAAACCGTAAGCGGGAAGAGGACTGAACCGGAGGACGATATATACGTGCGATATATCCTCGATCGCCGTAGATACTGAACATTTATCGCGATCGACAGTATAATATATATATATTACCTATATGATAAAAAGTACAGCACGAGAGTGCATTTAATCACGACGATATGCCCCGTGAATCAAAGTGCAGATGTGCATCTACAAGTTAATTAATTGGGGTTGGAAACCGTCCTGGATCATTGTATGAGATAATGAGCACAACTACACCATAATAATTTATCAGTATAGTCGGACGTGTGTTTACTATAATATACGGGACGCGTATATTGTGTGTACGCGAACGCCAGAATATAAGGTTCGCCGGTCGGTCTTACGTCTCGAGACGTTGAAACGTTCCCCGAGGATCTGTAATTGTGATAATAATAATTATAATAATAATAATAATAATAATAATAATAATAATATCGTAATTTAACCGTATAGACGAGCAATTTATGGCAGGCCGACAACCGGTAAGATCACGGGAATACATAAAACCTGTTGTCTTTATGCGGTATTTATTTCACCGTACCGTCTAATATTATTTGCATATTACAGAGAAAATGCATTTTCAAAAATGTCATTCCTTTGAAAAACGAGATGAGCCCTTATTCCAATGCCAGAGACACAAGTACCTATATGTATAGAACTGTGAAAATCAACTATGAATCATTATTTATCTAAAAATTTCAACAAAACGTTTTAAATATACTGGATAATTAAAATATACTATACTTCGGGAATCAATAAAAATGAACAAACATTTTTTACTTTTTTTTTTTAAAACTAATATTTATTTTTTATTAAGATCTGGAATCTTGTTACTTGTAGTCCAACAATAAAAATATATTTGAAATATTATAGTTAGGTACGTAGCAAAAGAGCAAACATTAATTTTTCCAACAATTTTGTACTATTTTAGTTTCTTGTTTTGAACAGTTTTTTTGAGAACAGTATCGTTTATCACATAAGCACATCGCATTTGTTTGTCTTGGGCTCGTTAGGTTAGTAAGTTTAAGATAAAGGATGAAGGATATCGGGGGTTAGCTAAAGTCTAAATTGAAAAACTACAGATACGTTTAGATAATTTATATACGTATACTAGTAAATCCAAAGTCGTAAATGTGGGGGACAAACAGAAACGTTTGCCTAGCTCCTTGTTAGAAATGTTTTTTTTTTTTTTTATCGATTTTATGAATTTGACGTCGTTTTTCATTGTCATTTTGAAAATTGGAAACATTTACTCGAAAAGCTGTAAGTAAAGAATGGTTACCAAGTATTAATAACTTCTATACGCTCGCATATTATAATAATTTTTCATAAAATAATAAATTGACCACTCATGAAAACTTTCCAAGTTACGCTTAACGGCAACTAATACAATTCTACTTACAAAAATAATTGTATTAATTATCACTACATTATTTTTATATTTTTACACCCACAACTACGAACAGAAATATTTTTAATTTTCAAAAATATACATAATACATTTCAAAAGTAAAAATATTTCAATATTATATTATACTTGTTTATTTGTTTAATGTTTTTTTTATACACTATATTCCATTTTTATTATGTTTTTTTATTTGTTACTCAAGTGAGTCTCTCCGGACAGACACTGCTGGTCTTTAACCACTCGAACCCAAATGGCTTTTTTGTGAATTTTAAATGACCTTTTGTCGTTTTTTTTTATTCTCGCATCACAGAGCACACAGTCACTCGAATTGTACTGTCCCCTAGCTGGAATCTTTTAACTCGAAAAACAAAATCCCATAAATCTCCATACGGTCCAACAAACCCAATGTCCCGTAGAATTTCTACTTTTTTTATTTATATTAAAAGAGGTCAATTTTACCTTCACCACAGAATATGGAATTAAAATTATGAAAGAACGTCATACAACCACTATTGATATGTTTAGTCAATTTTGAAAAAAGTTTTGGTAAAATCGTAACACTTTAAAGTCCTTTTGATACCTTTTCAATGAAATTTTCAAGTTATTCCATATCCATACAATTCCGAATTGCTACGGAAATTCAAAGTTTTGTTTACAAACTTGTTTAACTGTAATAAAAATCCAAAATCCAAAAAGTTACATTAGTGTTAGATGTAAAATTTTTCTAACATATAGAAGAAAATCTGTGTTTACTCATATTTGTATTTTTTATATTCCAGTTTGAGAGTTTGTTATATTTGTATTTTATTTATTCACATAATAACACTAATATTTTGAAACTTGATGTTATACATAAAAATAACTCTGAGAAAACACTTCAGACAATATAGTCTTCTATGTATTTTAGTATGTGATTCTAACAAAATTGTAGTATGTGTGGTTATTTCATTTTTGCGTAGACTATTTTAAGTGTGTTTAACAGATAAGACTTTTACAACACATTTGTTGGTCAACCGTTGAAACTATTGAAATCTTTTGAAAATGATTTGAACTTTTTTTAATAATGGCTATAATAAATTATCTAAAAGGGCCTAGTTTTTACATTAGGCTAACTACAGTGTAACTTGTTCCATAACACTTCAAAGATTATTTAAAAATGTATTGAAAAAAGTATCCAATCATATTAATACTTGATATTTATATATTTTTTTTCATGTTTGTTTGATCAGGTTAGAATTTGAAAAGATCTCGCCGTTATTATTTTTTTATTCTACACGTCAAAAGATATCACTTGTCATATATATATTGCGGGTCCATTTCAGAACATTTAGGCATAGGATTATTTTTTGAGTGTATAAAACATAAAAACAAATATTACACTTAGATAAATATTTCTAAAATATGTTGAACTGTTTATTTGTTTGATTTATTTTTAAATACACTGTTTTTTATCGGCAATAATAATAATTATATGCAATGGAAAAATTTGTGATTACCGATACTTTAATTTCAAAAACATTTCAATCGTACGTATTATAAAGCAGCATGGGAGCGTAATGTGAGTATAGCTATCGCGATAGTATTCTCTCACAGTCATTTGTGCATGATATATTTAGTGTTCATAGATAGTCATCACTTTTGTACTATATTTTATTGCTAACGACAATAACTAATTGATTCTTTAAATAACGAAACTTTTCCTTTAAAATCATAGTGATTTTTATCGAAGTTTTTACCATTTTTGTAACGAATTACAAACAAAATAAAGTAACGTTATCACACGAACTGGTTTACTTTCTTTACGTTTTTGTCGAACACTGTACATTGTAATAACATAGCGAAAGCACTATTAGTGTTTGATGTCTGAAATATTTTACAATTGTATATTTCATTACGTTTTCAAACACTAGGTAGGTACTTTATTACAGGTTTAAAATAATTTATTTTGACGGTCATATTTACGAGTACAGCGAGGAATCATCTTAGGTTCGAGGAAATGAAAAATAATAGTCCGTTACGGAGATATTACCGTGTCCTTTGTCAGCCCCCGATAATATACTTTACTCAGTTATGACATTGTGAAATGAATAATGCCGTTTATCGACTGGCACTCTCTTTCGGTCCATTAGAGTTCAACAGCTGGTGTGCACGGGGCGTTGTGTGTCACAAGGAGCGATAACTCTATAAAATTATATACTTCGCCGACGATGCCTGAAGTATGTACTTCGAATGCATTTGTTATTTATTATTGGCGTGAACACCCCCGGCCCAACAACCCTAATAAACAAAACATAGCGGATTATACGCCGTTTTGAATGTTAATGCGAAATTATAATAATATTAATCTATACAATATCAACAACTATAAGTTATACGCGTACATAGCTCGAGACAAATCTAGAGGAGCGAAAAACGACGGAAATATCGCAAGTTATACAGTTTTACGTGTACGTTTTTTTATTTTTCTCTCGTTCGTCGTTAAAGGGTTCAAAAAATAGTTTATGTAAATTGGGCAAAACTGAATTTAACGGTGTCTTTTTTTCCAATGGGGGAATTGGGGGGGGGGGGGTGAGATGAAGGCCATCCACTATGGCAAAAAAGGTAGCGAGCCTTATTGATTTTTTTTTTTGATTTTTTTAGAAGGAAACGACCGTGGATGAAAATGGTATCTATAATTTGGAGGAAAATGTTTATACGACCGAAAGAAATAAATAAATAAAACACAAATGTTTGAAAGAAAAAAAAAAAGGGTGGGGAACACGCGTTTTACTGCATTCCGCTGTACCGTCTTGGCAGCTGAGCCGAACCGTATTTTTATTCGACGATACCCCGCGCTCGTCTTCTCTTAACCACTGCGATTACACCGATAGTATATATTATATTCTAATGTATTATACTTGATTTTTTTTTTTTACATTTTAAAAAAAAGTCACTCGAATGTTGCACATAAAAAATTTCTTTCATCGAGGACAATAGGAATTATGGTTTTCCTCAATGAATAGAAACGAACGGACACGGACGCACTGCCAAGTCCGGTATATTGTCGTCGTTGACAACTTACTCTATTTCTGCCGTTTCAGAGATTGAAAAACGTTTTAATCATTTATATGTATATATATATATAGGTATATAGCCGCGTTTGAAATATATTTAATTCTCATGTATAATTTTTTCTTCAGACACGCATAATTTTTGGTAAATTTTTCGAGTCATAGTAAATAGGTATCTCCTAATCGATAAAATAAACTTAATCAGGTAACAATACTATTATTACACATAATGTTAGTTAGTGAACCAAGTCCTGGCACTCATTTTGGTAATATATAAGCACTGCGATATATTGATATCATCAGTGGCCCCGAGTGCCAACACGTTTTATGTGGAGTATTGTGGCTACAATGAAATGGACATTATGGGGTGGGTATTAATTAGTTAAAAAGTTAAAGTTATTTTTGTCGTTTACTAAATAAAATGTTCATCGTGTTTACTTAAATTCTCACGTTTAATTTTCATAATCATTATTGATATGTACAATATAAATAATATAAAATTTGTGGGTATATGTGTATTCTTATACTATAGAGGTGTGCAATTCATTAGACTCAAGGAACAAAAAAAGAGAAAAATTGTTGTGAATGCGTATTTTGGTCTAACGTGCACATTACTATCGCTTTTTTACGTGGAGAGAGTTCAGGTAGCTTAGTTATTTTACCAAATTATTTCCAAAATTCAGTGTTCCATAGAAAAACGAGGAAACCACCACTAAAACTGTCCGCCAAAAGCAGGAAGTGATACAAAATTACTAAAAACGATGTTTTATTATAAAGATTAACTTTGCACAACTCACAGTACTGAAAATAACAAGTACAAAAGTTGAAAGTGTTATTCGATAAGACTCAGATAAGGTGTTAACAGATAAGAGGGGAAAAAATGATAGAAAATGGTTGACTAAAAACAAAGGATATCATACTAAATATTAAATATATAATATATAATATTAATATTAAATATTGATTAAGAACAATTTTCTAAGTTTGATTGAGAATAAAAGTACTATGAACGAAAAACTACGATTATTCTTCTGTTTTTTGTTCTTTGAGTCTAATAAATTTCACACTTCTGTATGTATCGGAGTCTATAGTAATACGCATGCATGTTACAATGCTGACCAAAATGCATCTTAAATTTTGTTAATGTTCACATCATCACATTGAAGTGAGTGATGTGTAAAGGACACTTTGGCGGTGAACGATTTTTGCGAGTTCATTATGCATACTATATAAATATGTAATTAATATCTTGTAAAGGATAATGTAAGTTAATTTATTACCTACACTATATTTAAAAATAGCTTTTCTGGCGGAAAATAATATATTTTGAAATAAAAATTTGTTTTAACCGATTTTCCGTTTTTATCATATCGCTATTAAAAACTATTGAAAAACTGAAATCGTTTTTTTTTTTTTTTTGTGAATTATTAACTTCTAATTGAAAGCATTTTGGACAATTTAAATTAATTTAATCAAGTTAACTGTTTACGTTACGTTGACCGTGTTTGTAAATCGTTACCCGGGATGTGCAGTATTTTCACCTGCATGGAACATAATAGTTTAAACTGTATTATTAAACATTTCCTATAATTCATAGATATATTAACGAAATTATTGTTTAAATATAAATTTTACCTTTAAGCAAACATCTGCAAACTGCAATTTTTTTTAAAATGCACATATTTTTAAGCAAAATTCAAGATGCATTTTTGTCAGCATTGTAACATGTAAATCGTATATGCCTTATTTTATGCTTCGTTACATAGTAAGAATACACATATACACACATATTATATATTATGTATATTGTATAATATCATATATGTATGAGTCATACTCCAACTGTATAATATATATACCGGTATACGGCGTTGGAAATACGTCGTAAATATTATTATGTGCATATATTATACTGGAAAGTTTGGTTTTATTGCGTTATTCGCCTAATGGTATTTTCGGTATTAAATATATTAAAGTTGTGCAGTATACGCTAAATATTGTAAATGGAAAAACTAACGGAGGAATATAGTTCGTTTGCGTTTTGAGAATATACAACTTGGAAAATTATAACCATGTTTAAATATAAACAATTTCTGGAAATAAAATTCGTTATATCGGTATCTTATATACTTCAAATAAAAATCTTCTACACATTTTTAAAAATGTATTGTTTTTTTCATTTTAAATGTTTGAAACTACGAGTATGTAGACGAGTACAAATGTTTCATTATTTTTATTTTTATTTTTTTTTTTAATATTGTTTTGTGTATTTTGCATTTTTTTAGATTTTGTCACGTAAATTATATTTACATACTCGTAACTATAATTTAATGTTATTAGTAAGTTAGTCGTGTTTCTTAGGTCTTAGAAGTTTGTAAGTTTTGTATTTTTATATCTTTAATGTCTTTTCCAGTACAAAATGTGTTTTATCACACACGAATTATATATATTTTTTTTTTGCATATTTTTGAGTTTTCCGCGTTTATTATTTTTAGTATATTTTTTTAATTTGATCATATTTAAGTCATTCTTTGGGGAATTTGGCAATTCTTATTGTTGATTATTTATTTATTGTTTAATTTTTTATTGAATTGTTTAAATTTAAAGGAAAATTACTATTTTTGTTCACGGTAGGTATATAAGTAGACACGTGTATTGAGCTTTATTTTAACTATATCAAATCTATTAATATGAAAAATATATATGCAAAAAAAAAAATATATTGTATCGTATTCAAATATGTAGGTATATTAATGCATTTTTTGGTATAATTTAAACTTTCTTTTTATATACCTACTGCATTTTGCCGGAATTTAAATGAAACTCATGATTAAGTATATTTTTCATTTTCTGGTATGTTGACTTTTCTAAGTCAAATATTAGATCCAATATTACAAAAATAATATATAAACATATATTTCTATTGAATTTGAATCCATAAATATACCTAATCCATTTTTTTTGGTAATAATCGACATTTTGGTTTCTAAACACAAGTTTAGACATCCTAAAAACTCGTTGTGTTCGCCCGTTTGTCGGTAGTTACGAGTATATATTTACGTTATTTGTTATTCGATATTAGATAAATAATTGCGGATTTGGTAACTAGAAAGTTATATATTTTATATTATATTTTTAGATTATTGTTTAAAATACGTTTAGATTGGGCTTTCCTAACTTGTTAAATATTCATTGTTTTGTAAGCTTATACACTCATTTCCTTCATCTTATTTATAAGTATAGTTGTTTTATTTGTATTTTTAGATTCTTTAGTTCATCATTTTTGATTATATGATAATATTTTGAACATTTCTTGTTGCTGGTTTTACTTGACAGTGTTATAGATCATCCAAATATTCCGAGTCTTATTTATTATAAAGGCATATTTGAATAACCATTAAACAACAGTATTCAAAACATAATTTAACCATTATCGTTCTGTTATATATATATAACAATAAAACTTCATAAAGCGTATAAAATAGTGAGCGCTTTGATACGAATCAAATTGTGAAGCGGTTGGTAAATATTATTTATAGAGAGTTATCCACTTTATAAAACATAAAATGAATTAAATAATTATTAAAATATTTTATAAATATGTTTCGTACTAAATTATAAACTATATTTGATAATCAACCAAATTATGCATTATAATGGTATGCGTGTTTGTTTTAATCACATATGGTTTTATATCGTATGCAGTCGCGTACTACAGTTGGTAAAGGTAAAAACGCACAAAAAACAAAAAACAAAAAACTCAATAAAAACGTACAATTTTCAATAAGTTATTGTAATGTTTTTACTTTTTTGTAATCATTTCGTAACTTATAATTAATTAATGTAACTAAATATTCCTGATTTATTGTTTTGGTGAATGAAACTAGGTAGTTAACTTAGTTAGTTAATGACAAAAATAATTAAGTAGTGAAGTCAAAATTTAAATAAAAAATAAAATCATTTTTAAATTAAGTTAATTAAAGGCCCAAATATTTAGATATATTAAATGCGAGGCCGAGCTAGACATTCAACTCGGTTATCTCAAATCAAGTAGTAGTGTATACGAATAAATAGTAGATATACATATTTCGACATTAACTTTTAAAAGCTCCCGAATGAAATTGTGTACGTTTTTCAAAAAATTACTTTATGTACAATACCAAATAGTTTCATATAGGTATTACTTATTTAACATAATTTTTCAATATCATTATAATATTATATTAATATTATTTCCAGTAATATTGTTTTAATTTTTATCATTTAATCGTGTATAATATAATGTTATAATACCATAAATAATATAAATTATTTTCATTTTAAATCCTCGCGTTTATTGTGTAAAATGTAGCGTTATATAATATTACAGTAGAAAAAAACATGATATTATAGGTGTACAGAATTGGAATCTTAGGGATTTAATTAAAATATGCGCGTAACAATATTTTTATGTGTAGATATGTTTGCGAAATTCGATTAAAATATATATTTTATACGCGAGAAGTATCTTACAGAACGTTTATACATATTTTATGGTATTCCGACAATCTTAACAACAATTTAATACGTGCAACACTTTAGATATTATTATTATAACGTTGAAAAAGCGGCTATATTAATTGTCTGACGAAACTTTCAATGAGGAATTCGAAATGTATAACTAAAAAAATAATAATAGCTTTTAAATACATTATAAGTATTTTTCCGAATAGATAATCTTATTATATTCAATTATATATTTAATTTTTGATAAAATATTGAAAACACTGTAAAATATTCATTATTATTGTTAATTTTGTATTTAAAAATAGTGTTGTTAGTTTCTTGGTGGTTCTTCTGACCAAATCATAACGTTCCTAAAACATTTTTTTTTTTTTAACGAACGTTTCAATCTTTCGACAATAATTCCATCGTTTTATTTTATTTTAACGGAATATAATATCTGCAACTGCAGTGCGGTATTAGTGTATTACTGCAGTTAAAACAATATTAGACAGAAGCTTGTGCTCATACGTTTCATTAAACATAAAATGAATACCTCTATATATTATATATACCCATTATACGAAATTTGCAAAATGTACGGTCAACCGACCGTATTGTATTATTATCGTATAATCAATTCGGTTATAAATGATCGATAAAACAATATTCGACTATTTGGAAATTAATCAGAAAAGTAATCTGGTGTACATACATATAAATATAGATGATATTATACTGGGAGAGGTGCGGGGGTAAATCGAAATTACTGAAAATTTCAGATAGGGTGCACTGGTATAAAGGGGCTAAAATGAAGAATTATCGAACATAATATATTTAAGTGTCTAAAGCATTTATCATATATATAATATATCCTTATCACGCTATACCTTTAAAGGACTTTCAGCCTATAATGATTACTCATTAAAGTAGTTAAAAATCATTTATTCGATCCTTTTTTAATAACTGCATATTTATTAGAAATATACAGTGTTCGGAACGTTCATTTAAAAACTTAATTTTTTCAAGTCACGTTCAATAGGTACATAAAAAATTAATTCATTCACGTTTACGTGTATTTAAAAAGAACACGTTCACACTCATGTTATTTAAATAAAATTAATGTGTTCATCTGATCGTTCATTTTAACTAATCAGTTATTAACAAAATATACATTTTTCTTATATATATATATATATACTAAAAAATGACAGAATCATAGAAACTATCGTCTTCATTTTATAGCGAACCCAAGGAAATTGAACATTTAAGTATTATATTTAAATCTAATGAGAATTATAGCGAAACTCTAATATATTTTAATTTAATTTGAACGGCCTGAAAACGGTTCAAATTCCTTAAAAATATGAACGTCGTTCTCGTACACGTTCTATTTGGCATAAATGAGTAGCGTTCGCGTGTCGTTCACAAAATATGAACGTGCACCCATGAACGTCGATCTTTCCAAACATTGGAAATATATAATATACAGTACAGTCATAATAATATATCAAAAATATCCTGCAATTGCAGTTATTATACAGGATCAAAGTATTGTAAATACTAAGTATAAATTATAAATACATGATACATAAAATGATAAATGTTTTTATTTAATAATGATTTCACAACCACTCTGAACTTATTTTTTACATACAATTTAACATTTCTCCTATTCAAAATTGATAGGTATAATTTTAAAGGATATAAAATGTAGAAAATAGGTAGTATTCATAAGATTGACCAATAACAAAATCACGACCTCGTTTCCTCATGATATATTATAGTATATTATCATTTTTTTTCATATATAGTAGATAAAAAATTAAATGTTCGTAGTGCCACAAAAAGCGCCGTTAGATCGCAAAAATTATTTTACTACGGTATAACATGGTAATAATATATATTCGTCATTATCGTGGAAGTTCCTAAAATATTAGATAAACGTATATATTATTATAATATATCTTTTGATTTTAAATAAATTCGCCAAAAGCTATAAGATAACATTGGTGGGGACTACAACTCCTGGCAACAGTCGGAGGGCTTGCACATACACCTGTATAATATATATATATATATAACGCCCCTTTAAATATGTGTGCATAGGACGCGAATATTAGGTATAAATATATATTCTGAAACATAATTTTCTATACTCGGCCAACGTCATGTGTAATAATAATAATCACGAGATATATAGGTCAATTTTTTTTTATAATATACATATAACTGCAATCTTAAACGTATAGATATATATATAGTTATTTTAACGAGTGTAGAGAATAATTTGCATTTTTGGCGAGTTTACGTCATTACACCACAAATAGGTATATGAACCTACAAAACCGATCTATATATACAGGAATAAAAGCGTTATTCTGCATTTTCTAAAAAACAAAAACCGTAAACACACGAAACAAATAACAATTTTAAGACAACTTTTGGGAATTCATAAAAGTTCTAATAATTATACGGAAATGTGTGATTCGGGTTTTATTACCGATCGTTTTTGAAAAAAATTGTGGGATTTTCTCTTTGGTTTTTAAAACAATTTGTTCACAAATATAGTTGGCACTACACGACGGTTGAAAGGCAAACGTATCCTGTTAAGTGACATTTTCGGTGTCTTTGGGATAGCCAAAAAAAAATTTAAACCGTTATAAATTTTAGTAAAAGAAATTAATGTGGCGTTTATTTCCCGAGAAGTTTCCATTGTTTATAGACCCTGAAATTTACCTTATTTTAAAATTCAATTTTTATTAAATTATAAAAATATTTTTATTCTACCACTAAATGGGACGTGTAGATTGCATCCCTTTTATCTTTTTATACGATAAAAAGCGATATGCGATATCGCTTACACCATAAGTGTCAGAAATACCCAGTGTGGGGAGAAGGGTGGATCAAATGTGACTTTCCCTACTGGATTTTTGGAAGCATATAATTAGTATTATTAAATCAGACTATTTTTCAGATCCCTTTGCCTTTCGACCGTCGATATTTTCCATATATACATAATAAAATGACAAAAGAACAATGTATAACTATATATAGTATGTATATCAGTGGGAACCGTAAAAAAAAAAAAAATTGGTAAAATAAATTCGAAAACAATCGAAGGAAAACCGGCAGGTGCACGCGAATTATCGAGAAATATCGCGGACTATTGAGTCTTCTGCAGCACCGGCACGTTATCTATAATATGATGGCAAATTAATTTTCAATTATTTCAAGAGCACCAAACGGTTGTTTTTCATTATTATTATTTTTTTTTTTCGGAATTTCACGTAATGAAATAAACACGCATTGTCGTACACACATAAACAAATCACACAAACAATGTGGGCGATGAGAGTGTAAAATAATGAAAAACAAAATCCCGTAGGTACAAGAAATATACACGCGTACAGGTAAAACGAATATCAAACGTTATTCGATAACAATGTTAACGACAACAAAAACATACGGTTGTTAACAACAGTATACAATATGTGGTATAGTATAATATTTACCTAAGTATAACGGCATAAAAAAAAAAAAAAATTCGAGTGTTTTTTTTTTTTTTTTTTTCCTAAATAAATGTAAATACGTACCTATGTAGTATAGACGAGCTGTACAAGTCTCTGTGGCGGCGATGATGATGCGGTGGTTTCTGGTGGCGGACGAAGGACCGGTTCGCTGGATTTTTTTTTTTTTTTTTTTTTTTGTTTACGGGCGGGACACGAGGTGGTGGGACGGTTCCGTCTCGGACGTTAAGTATATAAAAAAAAAAAAAAGGGAAAAAAAAAAAAAAGAAAAAAAGTGTACGATAGTCGAAAAGTTTATATCGTTCGAGGAAAAAATAAAAATATTACCGGTCGTTATAAACGTGCGCGGTTCTCGGGTGTGTGCAGTATGCCGCGGCGCGCGAGGGGTATATGGTGACGGGCGATATGTTGGTCTCTGTGCGTCCGCGTACGACTGCGACCGTATACTGTACTGGGCGCCGGTGTCGTCGTCGTGGTCGCCGCCGGAGGGACGGTGCGGCCGTGCGTGCGCGCGGGACGGGCGGGCGGTAGACCGAGCGAGCGGTCGAGCGAGCTAGCGAGCGATCGGCGGCGACGGTAGAGCGGCTGGCTGGCTGGCTGGCTGGCTGGCTGGCTGGCTGGCTGGCGGGCGGACGGGCGGCACGGGAGCGACCGGGGCGGGCGACAAACGGAACGGTACTGGTGCGGCGGCGGCCGGGGACGTGCCGGTCCGCGCGTCTCGGCGGCGAGCGTGGGCGGCGGTGGCGGCGGAGGACGAGGAGAGCGCGTCACATCGCGGCCGGCCGGAGCGCCACCAGTCGGTCCCCGTGTCCGCCTTTCCACTATCGCTACATTCCTCGCCGCCGCCGCCGCCACCGCGCTCAACCCGGGGGACGCCGCGAGACACCGCGTACACGGTTCGACGGCTAGCGGCCCCCGTCAGAGGTTCTCCCGTACGTTATTATACGACCGCATGGCGCCTACCGCCGTCCCTCTACGCGGCCGCCGGTGCGACGCCCGAAAAGTGCACCGCCGCCGACTTGGCGTATTATGCGTGCGGCACACGGCGGGCCTACATACATTGGGCCTACATTGTTCTCCACACACCGCCCGCCCGCCCGACCGCGCGTTTTCGTCCTCCCCCCCGGCGAGAAAAATCTCATCATTTGCCCGGCCGGTGACGACGTTTTTACGGGGAAATTTTTTTCTCTTTTTTTTTTACGCGCGCGACAGGCGCCACGGCGCACGCACCGTACGTCCTCTCGGACAGTGTCACCGCGCCGTACCTTCGCCGTCCCCTTCTGTTTACCCGCGCCCGTATTATTACAACAATAATATATCTATTGTATTATCTCGTCTACATAGTATTGTCCATGTCGGAAATATTGAAAATATTCACCGCGGTGTTATAAGACGGTGTTTTTATGATTTTTATTTTTATTTTTTTTTTTTCTTAATAGTCAAGAGGCCGCAACACCTGCGATTTTTAAGGGGTTCCGTATAGGCAATTTTTAAGAAATATTATGAAAAATAAAAATCTAACAATTTAAAAATATTTATGTACATTTTAAAAATAATCTAAAAATAGCCCCGTACCCGTATCACTTTTTATTGTTGTGTAATCACCAAATTTCCATCTAAAAGACCAATAAGCGTGACAAAATTGTGGAACCGTGGAAAGTCGGATTTACAATCTGTAAACAGATTTGAATGTGTCGGCCTCTCTTCTAGGGATCGATCGAGGCATTTTTCTTTATTATTACAGATTAAAATATACTCAATGTTTAAAATTTTTGATTTTTAATGATAAATAACACGACTAAAAAATAAAATGATGAATTCAAAACAGTTTTCAGAATTGAAATCCGACTTTTCTAAGTTCCACAGTTTTGTCACGCTTTTAGGTCGATTTTTCGTTGGTGTTGCAGCCTCTTAATGAGGCAGTCCAGAATAAAGTAGGGAGGTTTCAATTGTAACTCTGAATTATAATATTATGTTTTATGGGCTGCAATACGATTCCGCAAAATTTGCGAAATCGTATAGACTTTAGTTGCCAATTTAAAATATACACGATTCCGCATATATTTTAAATGCAACGTTGCCGTACCGTCCGTTATATACTCATTGTCGTATATAGACGACTGCATTTTGTACATCTGAGTACGTATATACCTGGGTTGATGATTAGAATTAGAAAATACGTATATTTTAATGAAAAAAAAAACTATGAAAACAAAATTTAGCAGTTAGTTATATTTGATGATCTTACATGATCTTCTTTAATTTCAAATAAAATACAATGGAATTGGGATATTTCTAATAATTTCACTTTATAAAATAAAATATTCCTTAATTTTCATACATTCATACAATTTAAAATGGTTAATACTCTCAAAAAAATAACAAAAGGTACATGTAATAAAATTAGTTTATATGATAAAAAGAAAATATGCCTAGAGTATTGGACCAAATTTTACCCAAAATTGTTTAATATTAATGTTTTACTCGATGTTATATTTTATATTTGAAAATTTTAAATTTCCGTACACGAGGAATATGTAAAATATGTAACTAACTTATAGCTAATCAATTATATTTTTTTTAGATATTACTATTTTACTACTTTACTAATTTATTACACAAAAAAATATCCATGTAGACCAGCAACTTGAGTATAGTAGTGTGGGAAATTAAAACTTTGATTGAAACCATACCTATTATTGGACTGAAAAATTGATATTAAATGCTCAAATTAAATGTTTAAACTAAATAGCCTTTAAACTACTTCTAATTACTTCTAACTTCAAACTGTACCATAGATTAAGTATACTTAATCTATGTATTCTTAATCTATGACTGTACTGACAGTGTATTGATAATCTACACGAGTGCAGAAAAGTACACTGAGTTATTATATGTATTCATAATTTGGCAAAATATTTTTAAATAATTGCTGGGTGTCATGACACTTTTCAAAAAAAATATATTCGTATAATATCTAATACATATTATACGAATATACGTTTGAGTACATATATTATATGTACTCCAACGTACAAAATGCAGTCGTTTAAGCGTATAACGGATGGTACGGCAACGTTGCATTTAAAATCTTGCGGAGTCGTGTATATTTATAAGACATTTGAGGAATCGTGTATATTTTAAATGGGCAATTAAAATCTATACAATTCCGCAAAATTTGGGCGATTCTACTCCACCGGTTTTATGGAGCCTACTCTGTAGCATCTAGTGTTTTGTATATCACGTACTTTTATATTAAAAATGAATGATATTACAAATTTTTTTTTATAAATAAAAATCTTATGGTAAATGAACAGTAAATATTCCCGGTTCCTTCTAATTCAAATATAGTAAAAGTGGCTAGATAAATATTGTATCTGGGATAAATTTTCAATAATAAAACATATATTAAACTTAGATATTAGTTCTTATCATAGACATAAAATATATATCAATGAATTTGTTTCATATAATAATAAAAAACTGAACTTTATATCGGGCCCGTAATCATTTTAAATTACAAAATTTGGGCCTTCTGGTTACTTTCAGTTACCTATCCCTGGTATAGTAGATATTTATTATTATATCAACAGGAAATTTCAATAAAACCACTTGGAAGAAATGTTTAGTGAAATTAATGATAGATGATTAAATTTTAAGTATACAAAGTATAAGAATTGGTTTTATTATTTTGTAATATTCGTTTTTTTGTAAAACGTATTTATATTTTTGTTTTTCTATATGATATTAATCTTAGTTTAATAAATATCTTCTAAATTGGTACATAATTATTTTTATATTCTATGCTCTTCAAAATTTAATAACTTTTAATTACCCTCTTACATTCAAAGCCCAAGAGCCGACATTGACTTTACCCTAGACTCAGAAAAATATAAATACTAATCTAAATATTAGATTCTCCAAATCAAAAATACTACACATTAAGTTGGTATAATACTTTTTCCATAACATTCTGTAATTTTATATTCATATCATATTGATAATATTATAATATAAAATAAAAAATATTGTTTATTATGATTTAGTTGAAAGTCAAAAATATAGGGATTTGTTATTAATAGCAAGTAAGTATGATACTTAATAATAACTATATTTAATTTCTAAAAAGTAAATAAATACATTGAATTGAACCTGAACGTAGTAAATATAGTAAATAATAATTCCATTTTTATTTTTTGTGAAATCTACTTAAATTTAAATATTAATTGATGAGTATTTTTTCATTTTCCTAAATTAATATGTATTACTTAATTTATTTATAATACTGTTTACAATACATTTATGTCCATTTTTGATTTTTTATTCCCAATATGGATAACTTGTCCCTTTTAACGGTTTCCGTAAAAAAGGGTACGATTTGCTGCAAAATTTTTTGAAAAAAATTATTAAAGGGTATGAATTGTTCCAATAATGAATAAATTATCACACTTGAATTTTTTGTTCCCATAAAATATCTTGTTCCGTTTTTAGAATAATTTTATTTATTTTAGCCGAACATGTATGTGAGTGTTAGTGAGTCTGATTCATACTTACACACAACATTAAAAGTTACATATTATTTGAATTCCTTAATACCTATTGATATCTAATATTTTTTTAAAACATATTAAAATCCATGTATACATGTAAAAAATTATCATCAATTTGTACATTATTATAAATTAAATACATTGATAGCTACATTTCGGTATTCGTCCAATATAATACCTACAGGGAAATTATAAGTCCAATATGATATCTATCGGTTTGTCTGTATTTTTTAAATCAGATAAAAAATAAAAATATTTTAAGCCATTTTGTTAGTAGGTAATGATTTAATAAATAGGTATCAAATTAGACCAAGGCTAAACCAAATTTTGGTGTAAGTACATCTTTCCGCATATGCATCATATTAGACGAGTAGATACCTACAGTAGCGCCGAAGTCCATATTGAAGTCGCGCTACGACCTGACCACGTTTTTCAATAATGTGGCCTCGAGGCCTCCATGACAACATATGTTATGAATTATGATGTATAAATTCTTACCGAAAATAGTTTCCTATTGATATCTCTAAAAACCTTAAGATACCCACAGGATTTTGCTAGTATATTAATATACTAGTATGGTATAGTATAATTGATATACTCGGTTGTAGGTTACTTGGTGAACACAACATAATAACAATGACGGCTTTTAGTTAACGTTATTTACTGTGTGTTTGTTACGCGTGTGTATGTCTATATTTCTTTAAAATGTATTATATTAATATTGGTATATATTAAATTATTATAATATAGCAGATAAAAATGTAGTATTATATAAAAGAAAATTAAAATAAAACAACTTGGAAGACCTGATTAGTGAAATGAACGATAGACGCTTAAATTTTGAGAATAAAACATATAAGTTTTGTAATTTTTGGTTTTTGTAAAACGTATTTATATTTTTATTTTTATGTATGGAATTAATTTTAGTTTATTTAATACCTTTTAAAATGATACATAATTATTATTGTATTCTATGCTTTTCAAAATTTAATACTTTTTAATCGCCCTTCCACTTTCAAAGCCCACGAGTCACCACTGAATAATAAATACAATAAAATAACAGTGTAGGTATATTATAATTAGTTTGGTACTTAAATTCCTGAACGGATCTTGTTGTTCCATGATATTTTAGCAGTTCTACAACTTATTCATTCATTGAACACCAATATTTCGTATTTCAGATTTATAATCAGTCCTTATTTTAATTAAATCCAATCCAATATATATATACAAAACTTCCTACTGTCTACCAAACATAACATGTTATTATTTCACTTTCAAATTTGAAAATTCTATGGTTATATTTTTATGAGTTTAAAACTCTTCAGGGATATCTGAAAACAAAATATCAGATCAATTTACCGTGTCCATCAAATTTATTATGATACTTCTTACTCTATTATGGTTATTATTTCCAATAAAATGTTAGTTTAAAAAAGAATTATAAAACTCAAAATGTGAATTTATGTTTACCCTAGACTCAGAAAAATATAATTATAATGTTAGATTATCCGGATCAAAAATATCATACTACACATTTAGTTGGTATAATATATTTTCATAACATTTTGTAATTTTATGTTCATATCATATTTATATCTAATATTAAAAATGTTTAATAAAAAATAATGTTTATTATAATTTGTTCAAGGTCAAAGAAATTTATCATGTTTTTCAAAAACAGGTATGATACTTAATAGTTACCATAGGTGGCATTTGAGGGGGCATGAGGGTGCAATTGCACCCATGAGAATTATTTTGTGGGGGCAAAAGTATCATTTTGCACCCACAGACAAAAATAATGAAGTAAATCATCTATTATATATTGCTATATAACAAACTCATATCTAAATAGTGTATTTTAGAGCACTAAGTGTGCACTATGCTGTACGAAATGTATAATAAATGCATTTCGAATTTTCATAGTGTGTTGTTAAAAATAACATTTATATAAGAAGTATTGGGCAAAATACCAAATTTTATCGATAATAATTGATAAACCAATTTAATACCATAGAATCCTATAATGTTTATACTTTATTTATTATTCCTTGAAATGTATATTGTATATAGTGGATTTATGAATCATGAGAATTTTTGCACCCTCATTAGATTTTACCAAGTGCCACCTATGATAGTTGCTATATTTAATGTCTAGAAAGTAAATAAAAGTAATTAATACTTTGACATAAACGCACACGTAGTAAATAATAATTCTATTATTTTTATTTTTTTTTGTCATATCTACTTGAATTAATTATTAATTGTTGAGTATTCGATCATTTTCCTAACTCAATATCTATTATTTAATTTACTTACAATACTATTTATTACAAAATTGAAAATTGAATTTTTTTAAATATAAATTATATTCTTTAATTATGTAAATATATATATATATAAAGAAACGGTAAAAAATGGGACGTAAATATTTTAATAAATATTATTCAAGGTACAAATAAAATTATATAGATTAAATCTTAAATTAAATATTGATATAAATAAATTATAATTATAAATAATTTTTCTTCGGTATTATTTATATAATAATGTTAGTCAAAAAATTATTTGAAAAAAAATTCATAACATTTTTAGATAATATTATGGAATTTTGTATAGTACATATTCTATGCCGCATTTTCTTCCGAATTATTTATTTTTATTGCTGTTTTTAAATTATTTTTCTTTACGTGCTTATCGAAAAATCTAAAATTTATCTCTTGAAAGTACCTAAAAACGATCAACTTTTCTACTGAAAAAGTAATATAGGTAAACAATTAACGTTTAGCTTCGTTGCTCTGCTCATTTAAAGTAATATAATAACATTTTTTATATACTGTCAACAAAATGACTATTTCTGCAGTGTCGCAATATAAATAATATCACATAGGTATATATATTTTTAATTTTGGAATATTCTCTTAATAAATCCAAGAAGCTTCAATGCCTTGCATGTAACTTTCTCTATATGGGTCTGAAAAGTAAGCGACCGATCAAATAAAATACCAAGGTCCATACCACAATCACCTGAGTGTTTTAGAGCAAAATCGTCAACAGAGTATTGAAACATGATATTCTCGCAGGAACAAGTGTAGGTCATGGTATGACATTTAGGAATACTAAGCTCCAAGCCGAGTCCCCGAGCCCAACGAGCGACAAAATTAAGATCATATTGTAACAGTTCACAATCATCAGTGGAGCTAATACGGAGAAATAGCTTAATATCGTCAGCAAAAATAAGTAGTTCACAGTGCTCTACCACATCTTTGATACCATTAACAAATAGTGCAAATAGAATAGGAGATATATGCCTTCCTTGAGGTACACCAGAGATTACATTAACTGGGCTGGAACAAATACCATTAATCTTGACAAGCTGTTTCCTCTCGGAGAAATAGGAACGGAACCAAGATAATAGAGGCTCACTGAACCCAAGATTTAATAAAACTTTCAACAAAGCACGGTGGTTCACCCGGTCAAAGGCCTTGGCGAAGTCCGAATAAATGGAATCAACCTGCGAATGCTTACTAAAGGCCTCATAAACGTATTCAGTAAAAATTAAATTACAGGTCGTAACAGAACGCCCAGGGCGAAATCCGTGTTGTTCATCGATAATGATACTATTAATAGGTCTATTAATGGACTGTAAAACAAATGACTCAAATAGTTTGGCAAGGTGACTGATAATACTGATTGGTCTATAATTAATGACATCCGTAATGTCATCAGACTTAAAAATCGGAGTAACCAAACTAATCTTCCAAATATCAGGAAAAACACCTTCAAATAAAGATTTACTGTAAATAAGAAATAGCGGAAAACACAACACAGACCTAAGATTATAAATAAAAGAACCTGAGAGACCATTAGGACCGACCGATTTAGTAAGACGTAGTTTGGCTAAGCCAGATTTAACATCACTAAGACTAATATTACAAGAAGAAGGAAGCTCGTATGGTAAACCACCAGAACTACTAATATCAACATTGATGTCAACAGGCGAAAAGACGGAACTAAAATGTTTAGAGAATAGCTCGAACATAGAAGTTCTATAAACACTGGAAATAACAGCAGAAAGCAAACTTGAAACTTTCTTATTCTTCCGCACAAAACCCCAAATAGATTTAGGATTGGTACAAAAGGACGTTTCAACTCGTTTAATGTAACTATCATAACATTTCTTTGAAAAGAACTTATACCGTGCGTGAAGCAAAGAAAAGGTGGAGTAGTCAAGATGGGACATCGAAGCTCTATAGGCAGCATGTGCTTTCCTTTTTTGAATAGTTAAGCTTTTTAGGTCATTAGAAAACCATGGGGGAAACTTGGACTTTTTGAATTCAACCTGCGGTACAAAACTAATAATACAAAAGTGAAGAGCATCATATAAGGCATTAGTGGCTTCATTCGCATTTAAAGAGTTAATAGTATCATTCCAATTGTAAGACAATAGGAATTTTTCAATTTTTACGTAATCAGCTCTATTAAAATCAAACTAGAGATGATTCAATTCCGAAGTATTCGTAACAGGAACTAAAACGGTACCTATTATATAGGTATACATATATATATATATATATATATATATATATGCATATATACGTGATTTCCTAAAAACGATTTTTATGTAGTACATAATATTATGAAATACAGATTACTATTGATACTGATGATTAATATTAAGATAAAGATAAGGAAAAAGAAAAATAAAAAAAAACATAATTATTGTAAAACCTTAATATACTCAGGATTTAATAATACTAATTAATTTAAATTGATATATATATATATATATATTTTAATAGATACAAAAAAATACAAGGAACATCGTCAAACTGCAATGGAATTTTGTATCAAATTTATTTCAAATGAATTGGCAGTATAAATTTGAATTAATATTTTTTTTAATAAAACCACGTCTTGTTTTTAACAACATTATTATTATTGTACTAATATAATTTTAATCAAGATAATATTATAATGTTATTTCTAAAAATAAAAATAAAATTGAAAACTTTATCTAATTTATACAACCTTGCGATATACTTTTATGGTATACTTGCGGAACTATATCCTTCTAATCTTGTCTTGCTCGAAATGTAAATCAAAGTAAACAACTAATTTCCCAAGTATTTCGCCAAAAAAAATTTAATATAAATTACTAATGAAACTCTAAAGAGTATTGAATCTTTTAATCTCACGTGTTAATAGTTTGATGGTATTAAACAAAAATTTAAATAATAATTTAATTGATAAATGTTTTGAAGAGTGAAAATAAATGCATAATAAAAGACAATTTCCATTCCAAAGTTATTGTTATTTTAATATGGTAATATCAAATATTTAATATTTAATTTTAAAATATCTTAAGACTTATTTTATTAGTTAACAAAATATTGGTCCCAAATAATTACATTTACACATGATATCTAGCTCTATAAAAAAGGAAAATTTTTTTACTTGTTCAGTAGTTTTTATCATTTGAGGAAAACTATCAAAAATGTTTTGAAAACAGGCAAAACTTGCATTTTTAAAAATAGATTATGTAAATTTTTTTAAAATTATTAAAACTGTGTTTTTAAAAACTTGAAATGTTCACATATTTTAGTAGTATTTTAACCTTTTGAAATTTTTTTATTCTGAATAATAATTACTATTACATATGTTTATACCCTGTTTATGAACTGAACTTATAAAATTTTTTACATTAATTTTTACATTATTTTTACGTCATAATATTTTTTGTTTAAGTAAATAATACTAAATTGTGCAATCACGCGTTGCACTAGCAAGCTTCTACGAATATATCGAAAATATAGACATCATAGAACTTTTGAAATAATGAACATTTGTGATGCTTAATAAAGGATTTGAATTTTGAACAATTAAAATTATACAAAATATTACTTTTTTAATTATATATTTGGAGAAATCTGATCAGAGTAGTCGTACTTATTTATTTAGTATTTAAACTATAGTAAAATATACAATACGAATTCAATATGAATTGTCTTTTTGGGCTAAATACCCAATATACTCGTAGTATAAGTCATTCATATTTATTTCAATACACCTAAACATTTTATCTCTACATAGTTTACTCTGAACGTTATTGTATTATAAACATCGATTCAGTATTATAATACCTACTAATAATTATTAAAAAATAATTACTAATAAATACTAATATCTTCTAGGTTAGAAAATATCTTATAATTCTATTTTCAAAAAAAAATGTAGTCATACTACAATCTACTTAATTTATGCACATAATAATAATTCTAACAAAAACGTACTATTAAAGAATAAAAAATATTAATTTAAAACCTTTTCATATTAGCTATACCTATATAAATGTCAGTCATTAATTTATATGTTAAATTAATTAATTCAAAGTATACCAGGCATTAGAGCTAATGTTCATCGTTTGCCTTGTATTGTAGTGTTATTATTTTTATTTTTATTGAACCGGATAATATCTAATTTAAAATATAGTAATATTAATAACAGTAATACAACATAATAAAATATAACAGATGTAGATAATTAATGATAATAATATATAATAAATATCAATTACAATAAGTTATATAATGAAACTTAAGAGACGAAAAGAAGGCAAAATCATTATTTGTACATTATATAGATAGACGCAGTGGAAGAGAGAGCAGAAATTATATGATATAGACATACATTTATGTTAACAAATGAAACAGGCCCGACTTTTGAGTGTCATCGGTGTCTGCCTCGTGAATAAAGGAAGCCCGTTGATACGGTTGAAAAGTCTTTTATTTGATTATTCTTTAACAATGTTACAATGCTTACAATGTTTCAATGGGATTATATACAAGTTTGGCGGGGATTCACAGGTGATAAGATACAATGATCGTACCCTAGAGTCCCACGTCTGAGAGGGACGCTCCCTAATGTCGGAACCACTCGATATAGCACTCAAGAAATTCTGGGAATTTGAGGAATTATCAATTATTCATCATTTGAGCTCTGATGATACCCTCGCAGAAGAAATCTACAAAAATACGACTACCCGATTAATTTCTAGTCGTTTCATGATAAATATTCCGTTCCGACAGCCTCAACCGATGTTAGGAAATTCCAAATCAGTGGCACTTAAACGGTATAAAGTACTGGAGATGAGACTTATGCAAAATAAAGATCTTCATCAACATTATGTTGAGTTTATGAAGGATTATTTAATCTCCGGTCATATGGAACTCATTCCGGTATCTGAAAGGAATAATCCGTGAAATTATTATATCCATCATTACGTGTTAAAACCTGAAAGTATCACTACGAAACTTCGTATTGTGTTTAACGCTTCATCGCGCACAACAACAGGCATGTTACTTAATGAGAGTATGTTCACTGGTCCGAAGCTCCAATCTGACATCCAAACTGTTCTTCTTCGAATCCGCTTATGGAAATAATATGTATGTATCACAGCTGATATAAAACAAATGTATCGGCAGATTCTTGTTAACCCCGAAGATGGAGACTACCAATGCATTTTATAGCTATTTACTCCTACTTCACCCATTGAAGAATATAGGTTGTGTACGGTGACGTATGGGTTATCAGCAGCTCCGTATCAAGCTCTTCGTTCGATACGCAAATTAGCCACTACTGATGGCCAATCGTAACCAACAGCTGCCAATGTGTTACTAAATGACACGTTTGTGGGCGATATCCTCACTGGTGCTAACTCTGTGGCAGACGCTCTCAACTGCCAGGCTCAACTCATCAAGCTGTGTTCTCTTGCTCAATTTGAGTTAAGGAAGTGGGCCAGCAATTGCAAGGAAATTTTAGAAGTTATTGCCGCAGATGCATGCGTGATATCTCCAACAGCTCTATTAAGCCCTAATAAAGAAACAGGATTAAAAGTGCTTGGACTTCGATGGGATCCATTACATGATTTATTCTCTTTTAAAGCCTATCCTTCGAAAAATACTCCAACAAAACGGACGATACTCTCGGAAATTGCTCGAGTCTTCGATCCGTTGGGGTTATTGTCTCCCATCACATTTTGGATGAAACATCTTATGCAATATCTATGGATAGCAGGGATCACATGGGATGACCCTGTACCAGATGATATTGCGAAAATTTGGACGCGGTATCAATCCGAGTTGAAGTTACTGGAGAATATTTCGATTATTTGACGTTTGACATATGATGATACACGCTCGTGTCAACTCCATGCATTTTCAAATAGTTCGTAGAAAGGCTATGCTGCCGCTGTATACATACGTATTGAAACTCATTCCTCAATCCATTGTTATTTGATTACCGGGAAGTCAAAAGTTGCCCCCTTAAAGAAGTGCACAATCCCACGGTTGGAATTATGGTGGAGCTTTACTAGCAGCAAAATTACTCCACTTCGTTGTCCGTGTCTATACTGAACGGCTCAAAATCGATGAACAACATGCGTGGACTGATTCTACCACTGCTCTAGCTTGGATACAACCGTTGCCACACCGTTGGTAAACTTTCGTCGTGCCTACTTCACACAATCCCTTCTGAACTTTTCAACCATCCATTATGGTGGACTGGTCCCTGAACCCATGTAATCAGTGGCCAGAAATAATAATACCTCACCCCAACTCTGTAGATCCTTTAACACGACCTGAAGTCCGACTTTCAACCGTGTTGACAGTTAATACATATCACTCGTTCTTAGAATTGCTAGACCGTAAATCTTCATATTCAAAAATTCTGAGAAATTGTCACTTATTGTTTACGTTTTTCAAAACGACAGTCGTCATTGCCTCTTACAAAAATCATAAATGCAGATGAGATGTCCCGTGCTCAAACTACACTCATTTACTCCGTCTAACAAACGGTGTACACAGATGATATTGTCCGATTGACCAAAAGCCCGCATTGCTCGAAGAATCTTCGCCCATTGGACCCATTCGTTGATGATGCCGGGATAATCAGGGTGGGTGGTCGACTGACTAATGCAGACCTACCCTATGTACACAGACATCCATTGTTATTACCATCTCGCCATCCGCTAACTGAGTTATTAATCGACCATTATCATTACCGCTTAAATCATCCTGGTCCTATGGCTTTGCAAGCCTCCCTACAACGTGAATTCTGGATTCAATCCGCTCGTTAAGCAATTCACTCTCGGTTAAGACGTTGTGTACCAGGTTTTCATACAAGACCTCAACTCCTTCAACCTAAAATGGCTAGTCTGCCCAAGTATAGAGTCCAGCAAGTTAAACCTTTTGAAATAAGTGGTGTGGATTACGCCGGTCCAATCACACTCAAAGGAACGCGCAAACAGCGTTCGGTTGAATCTTCAGCATATATCTGTTTGTTTGTGTGCACCACTACAAAAGCAATCCATTTAGAACTGAGTTCGAATCTTTCTACTGAGACATTCCTCTTAGCATTCACTTGTTTCTCTGTCAATCAAAGAGTTACACAGTGATTGTGGAACTAACTTCATTGGCGCCGCCCGCCTTTTAACTCCGTTGCAAAACCTAACCGATTCTCAATCGTTCCAGAATAGTGTGAAAAATCACCTCATTTTGGAGGCCTGTGGGAAGCAGGTGTCAAGTAACCAAGTCTCTCCGTCTTCGATCAATAGGTACTCCCGAAGTTAACCAGTGAAGAGATGATGACATTACTCAACCAAATTGAAACTACACTTAATACCCGACCATTGTGTGCCTGAAGTAATGTTCCTGTTGATTTTCAAGTCTTAACCCTGAGCCACTTCTTGACGCTCAAACCATCTACATCTCTACCAGATCCAAATTTAGAATCCGTTCCACTCTCGAGGTTGCAACAATGGCGGCTTATAATCGATATGCATCGCCATTTTTGGTCTCGATGGAGGAATGATTATCTTTCAAGTCTTAAACTCTGAACAAAATGGTTAGATCAGGGGAAAAAAGGTCGGACAGCTTGTCTTAATAAAAGATAACATGCATCCTCTTCACTGGCGCCTCGGGAGAATAACACGGCGTTAGACAAGGCAGCTCCATCCCGGCCCTGACGGCGTTACTCGTGTTGCTACTCTTGATACAACATCGGGAAGTTTGACCCATCCAGCCGTGAAGCTTTGTCCACTGCCAATATTTCGAAGGGACTCCTTCAAGGTGTGCGGTGATGTTCAGGCCAGACCGTAATTACGTTACATCAGCACGACGACGACCCGTCTTTATCTGTTGTCTTCGTTCCTGTCCTAATCAGTTTGTGAATTTTAATTAGTGTTGATATTGTTTTCGTACCTACTCGTTGTGTTTATGTATAAATACATGTTATCTTTTTTTCCTTTGCTACGCGGCAAACGGCAGATTATTGTTTTTCAGTCGTTTATTTCCATTATTTTTGTGTTAAAATCGTGCTATGTATTATTGCCGCCATTGAGGCGTAATATCCATTATAATTATGTTTTTATATTTTTTATTGTGTCAAGATATTAATTCGGACATAGCAAAATACAAGTTGTTTTTAAAAGTGTTATTCGCAATTGAGGCATATATTATTGAACCGTGTGTTTCTACCTATATTTGTGGGAATTATATCTGTTAAACAATAAAACCACGTTCCTCAAACCCACTTGAGTTTTTCTTTCACGTTCCTGCATCCTGAGTACCATCATCGATTGTCCGCACGTGAACGGGATTGGTATCCAGCCGCAAACGGAAGTCCACCAACATCAAGCGGTAGTTGACAGGCAGTTCCAGTCCTCTCCCGACAACTTACTACTGTGTGCCATCCACGGTACGAACCACTGAGATACCATCTACCAAAGGTTATAACAGTCGTCGATAAGTGTGATTTGAGTGTTTATAGTGTTATAATAATGTAAATTTAAATTTCCTTTTCCCGTAGCATTAAGTTTGATTTCCCTTTCCTCGTCGTCGTCATATCTGTCGTGTTGCCTACCCGATCCATTTTTCGTGTAAGTACGGTTGCCTGCCCTCAAAATAACAGGTGCTAAAAATACAAATTTGATTTTAATGGGATTGCAGACGGCATGACATTAAGGAGTACTGAATAGACAACAGAACTCACTCCATATGGATACGCGTGTGAGTGTGTGAGATCGTAAATGATCGTTAGTGTGTGATGATATCGATGAATTATTTCTTAGAACATGTACGAACAATATTCCGCGGCCACACCAAACAGGTTTTCATCTTATTGTAATGCCGACTCATATAATTGACGAATATCGATTAGCTGTCGTTCAGATTGGCTCCGGTATCCATCGGCGTCCTAGGCCGGGCGCACACAAAAAGAGCAAAACTTGACTAAGGCAGACTAAAGCAGCTTTATTATGACTAATGAAAAATAGAACGCATGTAATCCAGTGTAAGCCCGCACACTGAAGAGTCATAGTCAAAACAATACATTTTTGCTCTTTAGTCAACTTTAGACATGACTAACCGTGTCTTATCGAAATATTACGTGCGCTATTCGATCAGTCAAGACAAAACATTTTTCATCAGTCATTTCAGTTCGAACTAGTTTAATATCGGTGCTCGTCTAAATATAATATATATGTATAACATTTTATTATTCATAATAATTTTATATTACTATTATTATTATTAATTATTAATAATTTTTTTATACGTTTTAATGTACCTATATAGGTAATTATGAACATTTAATTTACGTATACATATACATACTTACATATATATATATATATATATATATATATACATACTTACTCGAGTAAAATTTTTTAATTTTTGCTCTTTATTACATAGGCAATTCCTGTAAAAACATTTAATTAAATTATTTTTTGTACGTTTTTATTTTAGGGATGAACCCACGTTCTTTTTGGTTTTTCGTTCATTTCGATATTTAACAACAAAGACCACAAAATAGGGACTTCTTCGTCAGAAGACATGTTGGTGACTAAATACATACAATTTCGTTTTTCTTGCTTTTTAGGTGTGCGGTACGAATTGTTTTATTACGACTAAGTCAGATTAAAGTAAAATGACTCAAACCGCTCTAAGCGGTTTTGCTCTTTTGGTGTGCGCCCGGCCCTAATTATTATTTTATTAGAAATAATACGGCCCGAAAACTACACCGTCGGAAATGGTCACAATATTACGTCCGAATAGGTACGTAGCGACTACTTCCGATGACCGATATCAAAATAAATAATACATAATAACTAACAAGTACCTACCTAATGTAATATCCCATCGGCGTTGACATCAGTGGGATCGCGAGGGAGGGGGGGGTTAACAGTTAACTCAGTCGGACTAAACGGGACCAAATCCATTGTTTTATTACGTTTTGTCAGCGTGTGACTTCGTATATTTTTTTTTTTTTTTTTGCTCATCAGTCAGCCAAAATAACTATACTCCCCCCCCCCACAACCCCGAAAATATTTTCTACATACGCTACCGGCACTGTAAGTTCATTGTACATTTTCCGTTCATAACTGATAAGTGATGGGTATTAATTATTATTTTGTATCAACATTCTACTTACGACCTACTATGCTAAACAGCATTAAAAAATATATTATGATATTACTATAGATAATTTTTCAATGGCGTTATTTTCTACCTGTAATTAATTTCCATTAATACGATAAATATCAAATTATAAAACTCGGTGTATTCAATATATTTACAAAAGATTTTCTTTGAAAATCCCTGGTAATAAATAGTAGTCTGGATAAAACATCTTTGTCGAGGCTCCATTTTGGTTTTCCAGAAGTCGCGTCTCCCTAACAGCACAAATTGCTTTCACTAATGTTTCAGTTTCGTACATCACTTTGAAACGTTTAAATGTATCAGATGGTACGTAAATAGATGATTATAAAACATTGCAGCAATGTTTCAGATGCATACAAATGTCCGCACATAGCTATCATAACAATTTAATCTTCCAGATACCTACATTATTTTGGTTAGGCATATGGTACATAACACTTAAGGCGGCTCTCTGCGGGCGTGTTTTAAGGGGTTATTGTATAGGCAATTTTTGAACAATGTGAAAATGCCGTGTATGTGTGTGCGTGTGTAAATTAATATTAGTGTGTGTAAGCCCCGCATAAAT